>JBBPDC010019398.1:0-12914 GCA_037974485.1 Hemigrammopetersius urotaenia | reverse complement strand
GTGAGGTACAGTGAGGTAGAGAGACAGGTGAGATACAGTGAGGTAGAGAGACAGGTGAGATACAGTGAGGTAGAGAGTAGGTGAGGTACAGTGAGGTAGAGAGACAGGTGAGATACAGTGAGGTAGAGAGTAGGTGAGGTACAGTGAGGTAGAGAGGCAGGTGAGATACAGTGAGGTAGAGAGTAGGTGAGGTGGAACTTGTGACAAGTTGCAATTGAGATTTCCAAACTGGGAGGGAGGATCTTATGACAAGAACCTTAAAGCAACATAAGAGAACAACACGAACAAACTCACATGTTACAAAGACAAATGGCAAAGGTAAACAAAACTAGTTAGAAAGTTTGTTCTAACTAGATTTCTTTTCTATAAAACATTAGGCACAGACCGTCCATTTGTTTGGTGTACACCAAAGCAGCTAAGCAAGGGCAGGAGGCACGCAGTATTTGAGAGTAAGAGGTGATGACAGGACATGGTCTGCATGACTGCATATGTCCTTGGTGTGTGTGCCTGTGCATGCTGGGATCTTTTTCAGCCGAGGCAGAGCTGTGTTTCACATGTACGTGTGGCGAGGGCTGAGTTTGTGGCCGCTTTTTCCACTGCACCCTTCAAAAACAAGAACAGACACAAACTGAACCAGCAGAACTTGGCTCTGGTTCCAGTTTATATTCCACCTGCTCGAGGCACGACTGGAATGTTTATAGTAACCACATTAAAAGGGACCGCTAAATGCTGTGTAAGTAGCTAATATAGCCATAGCGAACTCTTCACGAAGAGATCATTTTCAAAATAGCTATCAACACATCAAGATAAGTTAAGATAAGACAAACCTTTATTAGTCCCACAAATGGACAGAACAATGTTAAGAGCTGCAAAAATTAAGAAAACAATACAATAAAGATAGAATAGAATAAAATAGAATCAATATACCCTTCTTATTTACATGCTGGAGCACTTATCTGCCCTGTAATGTACTTTCTCCTCACCTGGAAGAGTTCAGAGAAAGATCAATTGTCTGCAGACCTCAGATGACACCTGACATAAGATAAGAGAGATAAAATGAGATAAACCTTTATTAGTCCCACAAGTAGGAAATTTACAACTCAATTTCTCAAACTCAGATCGTTCTTTAAATATAATTATAACTTAACTCAAGCTCAGATCGTTCTTTAAATATAATTATAACTTAACTCAAGCTCAGCTCGTTCTTTTAATATAATTATAACTTAACTCAAGCACAGATCCTTCTTTCAATATAATTATATCGTAACTGAAGCTCAGATCGTACTTTTAATATAATTATAATGTAACTCAAGCTCATATCATTCTTTTAATATAATTATAACTTAACTCAAGCTAAGAGCGTTCTTTAAATATAATTATAATTTAACTCAAGCACAGATCGTTCTTTTAATATAATTATAACTTAACTCAAGCTAAGAGCGTTCTTTAAATACAATCATAATTTAACTCAAGCACAGATCGTTCTTTAAATATAATTATAACTTAACTCAAGCTCAGATCGTTCTTTAAATATAATTATAACTTAACTCAAGCTCAGATCATTCTTTTAATATAATTATAACTTAACTCAAGCTCAGATCGTTCTTTTAATATAATTATAACTTAACTCAAGCTCAGATCGTTCTTTTAATATAATTATAACTTAACTCAAACTCAGATCGTTCTTTAAATATAATTATAACTTAACTCAAGCTCAGATCGTTCTTTTAATATAATTATAACTTAACTCAAACTCAGAGCGTTCTTTAAATATAATTATATCGTAACTGAAGCTCAGATCGTACTTTTAGTATAATTATAACGTAACTCAAGCTCAGATCATTCTTTCAATAAATTATAACTTAACTCAAACTCAGATCGTTCTTTTAATATAATTATAACTTAACTCAAGCTCAGATCGTTCTTTTAATATAATTATAACTTAACTCAAGCTCAGATCATTCTTTTAATATAATTATAACTTAACTCAAGCTCAGATCGTTCTTTAAATATAATTATAACTTAACTCAAGCTCAGATTGTTCTTTTCATATAATTATAATTTAATTCAAGCTCAGATCGTTCTTTTAATGTAATTCTAATTTAACTCAAGCTCAGATCGTTCTTTTAATATAATTATATCTTAACTCAAGCAAAGATCATTCTTTTAATATAATTATATCTTAACTCAAGCAAAGATCATTCTTTTAAATACAATTATAACGTAACTCAAGCTCTGATCATTCTTTTAATGTAATTCTAATTTAACTCAAGCTCAGATCGTTCTTTTAATGTAATTCTAACATAACTCAGGCTCAGATTGTTCTCCTGATATAATAGATTTTGAATATTCATCCCACTGAATATGACCCAGTTGATGAACAACAGTTCATATTGTATTTGTATAAGGAAATGATGAAAGGAAATGCTCGTCTACATCTCTTTACTGTCTTAATGATCTGCTTTTCCTGAGTTTTGAACAGTAAACTAAAGATGCACCAATATGGGCCCAATGCAAATATCTGATATGCACATAGCAATAAAATATTAAGCAAACTAACATCTTGTTGTTGTTATCTTATGTTGCCTTCAGGTGCTTGTCATAAGATCCTCCTTACCAGTTTGGAAATCTCATTTATGACTTCTCACGCATTCAAGTGCTTAATCAGGAAATTTATGGCATAAAGAAATGGACGACTTTTCGAAAATGTGGTTTTCTTGCCAAAGGTTTTTATTGAAATTAGAACAAAGGCGTCTCTCGAGGAGGAGAGAATCCTACATCAGGAATAGAAGATCCTGAAGTTAAAATGTGTATGATTCATTCACTGTTATTTTTTTCCAAATGGTAAAACACAGCAGTGTGAGCCAACATTAGAGCCATAAAAATCAATCGTCATACTGCTGTCAGTGATGTTGCTATTTTTTAACCAAATAAGCGCAAATGGTGGTTCAGCAATTACATTCACTCTTCTGACGTACTATACATGAAACATGTGTTTTAACATACAACACATTTGTACTTTAAAAATGATCATCTTCCCATTATCTTCATATTATCTACTGAGGTTTTGCCTCATGCCATGTTTTGACGTCTGCAAATAGAGAATCATCGAAAAATCCTCAGGATATTTTCAAGTGCACTTAAAGGCAACTGGGTCAGTTGGTAGCCTAGTGGTTAGGGCATTCGCCCTGTGATCAGGAAGTCGTGGGTTTAATTCCCAAGACAGCTGAGGTACCCTGAGCAGGGTACCGTACCCACACACTGCTCCCCAGGCGCCGTGTTCGTACCTGCCCCCTGCTTCACTTGGTGAATGGGTTAAATGCAGAGGAAGTATTTCGTGCTGTGATGTGTTCAAGTATGACCAGATTTTCACTTTCACTTGTTCTCCACCTTAGCCCCGCCCCCAAGATGATCCCATTCACCTGTGTTGTCTCCTCCCCTGCCCAGGTGTTTGTTATGTAGCCCCACCCCTGTATTTCAGTCTGTGTTTGTGGATCGTCTATATCACCAGTGGTTGCCCATACCCTTGCCCTGGACTTGTGTCTTGTGTTTTTGTGTCACCTGGATCCCTTTTTATTAGTGTTAGTGCTTCAGGTGTCTGTTTATTCCACTTTTGGATATTCACACATACACTACCAGTCAAAAGTTTAGACACACCTTCTAATTCAACGATTTCCTCTTTGTTTATTATGGGCTACATTGTAGATTAATATTGAAAACATCACCTGTTGCTCTGATGACAGCTTTGAACACAAAACTCTTGATCCTGCACTTCTAAAAGTGGAAATGCTCTTTCAAAATAGATATCGACACGTCAATATACCCTTCTTATTTACACATGGACACACTTATCTGCCCTGTTATACTCTTTCCCCCCCACCCGGAAGACAGTGGTGGTTCTAGACCAAAATGACCAGGGGGGCTGAGGTGGGGCCAGTGTGTTTTTAGGGGGGACATATAACAGCAAAATAGCTCAATATTTTATTAAAACATTTTATTTTATATTTAGCTTTTCTTTCATTTTCATTACAGTTCTGCCTTCGCCTCTTTGCAGTTAGTCAATTTAGGGCTCCAGCTGTTCGCTTTTACAACCGAAGTTTACACTTCACGCTACTGGTGTTCAGGTTCTAGATAACAGCTAAGCAGTCCGTCTTGAACACCCCTGCACTGAACACGTGTAGTGTTAGCTCCGTTCTTCGAGCAGCGCATAAGAAATTCATATTTAAATCATTGGCTGTTCAGTGCCCCTGACCCACGCTGGCCCCCGTCTAGAACCGCATATACCGGAAGAAAGATCAGAGACAGAGAAAGATCAACAAACAGAACTTCCATCTGACACCAGGCCCTTGGTGTCAGATCGTTTGTGCACTTTTTGTTTTTAAAATCTTAGGCTTACCCAGTCAGCAGCAAACACTGCAGCCATCACCACCCACAAATCCCCGTGGAAAACAAACAGGACTGGCGAATATAGGAAAACGTCCCATTTCCTTATACTGTAATGCTCGCTAATGCTGGTATGTGATTTCAGAAAAGTGGCGAATCGAGAACATCACACTCAGCAGTTTGTTCGGGATAGAAGACTCAAAGCTTGGGCAGATCGGATTCAGGGACATTTCTGATGCCTATCTCTAACAAGCCTGCCAGAGCTCCCTCTAGGAAAACAGGCATTAGCTTTGAGGAATGTTATTGGGCTGTAATAGGGCTCACATGGACCCACACGTCTGGGAAACCCACACTGTAGCCGTGTGACTGATTGGTGGAATGTAAGGAACACTGTTCGGGATTGAGGTCTCGATGGAACCTTCTGCTACTGAAGAGCTTGTCTGTTCCTTCCTATGTTGTTGGTTTTTTTCGGGGTTGTGGCGAACAGTGAGGTTTGTAAACTTCAACAAAACGTTCTGTTGATCTTTTTGACTCCGTTATTTATGAGCGCTGTCTCATCCGAGATGCAAACTTGGTGCTCAGGCGCTAATGTTAGCCGCTATAAAGAGCACCTGTCCTTCCGGCAGCTGGGCGCAGCCCGACTTTTGGTTCGGCCGTGTGACTTACAGTGTCCTAATATAGAAAGATAAACCCAAAGCCTTTTGTCATCTATAACAGGGCCGGCTCGATTCTAGCATTTCGTCACCAATACTGTGATCAAATATGATCAAAATTGTAAACGATTAATCGTTATAAACCACGTTTTACTGTCAAGGATGCCTGTGTGTTGTCACTCGTCACATAATAGCAGAGATATTAAAATATTGAATCAAATTTCGTTATAAATTCATGCTGTAAAGGCTCTCCTGCACTTATATCATTTTATTTTAAAGTGATTGTGTACATTAGCGCCATTATTTCCTGTAATACAATATATATATATTTCTGATAATATTACTTGTCTTAATATGCTTAAATTAAATTTTCTTCTTATTTTAAGTCTTTTGTGGTAAAAAAAAAGTTAATAAAATTGTAGAATAAAAAAAAAAGTTTATAATAATAAAAAAGTTTTTATTATTGTTATTCTTATTAAACCTTTGTATTTATTAAAGACTTTCCACTCATTTTAAGATAATCTTACATTGTCTCATTTGAAGAATTTTGCTATAAAAGCCATCACAAAAGTCATATTAAGGTTTACATTAGCATTTACCAATGGAGTGAGCAAAGTTTACTTAGTAAGATCACTTCATAATAAATAAACAATATGTAGCTCTTCACGTCTCCCTTAATATCTTAACACTAGTGAACAAAATTAAAGAAGTTTAAATATGAAATAAGCATTAAAGACTCCAGATCTCAGTATAGATCTATTCTCTATTGTCAGGTTAAGTCCACATCAGTGTAACATATTTTTTACTATTATTTTGTGCTTGATTTGGAATATTTGGGAACTAGATATTATTGCCTGTTTCTAAATCTGATGTTAATTATGTTTTAAATATAATTTCATGCATTATGTCTCAACAAAAACAACAACATCTCAGTTTTTTAATATATATTTCTTGTTTTGTGAATATATTGGTGTGGAAATTTAGATAAACTTATGGAATCTTAACAATTGCTGAACTCTAAAATATATCAGATATTGGTTTTCTGGCTTCAGTCACTTCTGGTTTCAGTTCAGCTGTGTGCAGTTTATCTGTGTTGGAGTTTTTTAGGTGCTACCAATCACTGATAGTGGCAGATTTTACCTCGAAACGCGTTAATCATCCAGTTCAGAACGTCTATTTTGACTGATCTGTGTTGTAATTGTATAGTGTAAATAATTCTGGACCAGGCAGAGTCACTCACACAGCTGTTACACTGTGAACAACAGGGAACGTCGCTTCTTACATTCAAAGTAGTCCTTTATTTATATCATTATCTGAATAGGCAACTGACGTTTTTGTCAAAAATGGCATTTTGGCTTATTAAAGTAAAGTAATGTGGCCCCAAGAGCAAAACGTGTCATTTGTTTTGTGTCTTTGACTCATCAAAGTACTGCAAACATGTGTAACATGTATTTAGCCTGTAAATATTTACCCATTTATTTATCTGTATCACCAATTCATAAATATTGTAGAATCATGTATCTATAGACAGAATACATGAATATATATATATGAATTTATAAACCATGTATCTACATGTATTCGCGTATATTTATTTAGTATAAATAGTTTACTGAACACATATTACACTGCGAATCACGATGTACTTAAAATGTGCTGAAATTTACCCCTGAGAATACACCAAACCCCTTCATTTGAATCAAGTGGCTGTTAATTTATGAAACCGACCCTTAATTTTACCTCAGAATTAGAGTGTGATACCCCTTCATCTTAACTTAAGGCGTTAATTTAGGAACTTCTATTATTTAAGGGGCAAATTTGAAATAGTTTCAAGTAGTTTTACCCCTTAATCCCTGCACTTTTCCTGTATGGAAAACTGTAATTAAAAACTATACGGTTTCTAGGGGTAAAATGAAGGCGTTTGGTTTCGTAGTGTTAAGGTCTTGGACTAAAACATCCTTGGAGAGTGTCTGACAGAAGACGTCTTTGTTGTGGGACGAGGCTTGCCTGACTCTCGCCGACTCCACTCTGCAGTTTGGGGGTTGAAAGTCTGCGAGTCGGGTTTCAGTTGGAGGTGTGGTCGGTGGATCTTGGCAGGAGAAGTGGAGGGGAATCTGTGAAAGGCTGTGTTCAGCACCTCCGCACTCCTGCCAGGACACTCACTGATCTGCCTCTGAGCCCCTTCTGGATAAACAAACAGGAATGACGGTCAGGAGAGCTCCTCTGTGTCTCCAGGTTCAGCCTCGACCGGAGTCCGGCTCTCATTAGGCCCTGCAGGGCCGGTCCGAGCCCGGGTCCGGGGCCAGGTCCACATACCATGAACACGGATTTGATAGCACTAGTGGCAGGCGTTACTGCCAAACGAGCTGTTCAGATAACAGCCAGCGATCAGTAGCAGCACGAAACACTGGCCGACCCCTAATTAGTGCCGCGGTGAGGAACAGCTTCATCTCTCGAGAGGCATCGCGTTTTGGACTTAGCAAAAACAACCCCGACAGACATCTTCCAAATGACTGATCCACAGAAAACGTCTCGCTGAGGACGATTTCAACGATAGACCCCCCCGCCGCCCCCCAGCTCCCCTTTCCCCGTTCGCCAGGGTCAGATTAAGATCAGATCAGATAAACCTTTATTAGTCCCGCGGCTGGGAAATTTGCAAAGTGCACAGAGAAGACAGCAGAAGCAGCGTAACCAATAGAATAAACCCAATATAATAAAGCAATGTAGTATAAAAACAAAATAATTGTAGAAATATTTTGGTGTATATATTTATATGTATGAAATCACTACGAAACCCCTTAAAAATTAAGGGGAAAGTGAAATGCACACTTCACTAAGATGAAGGCGTTTCACACTCATGCCCTAAATCCACTTTTAAGGTAAAATGAAGGGATCTTTTAACAAATGAATGGCCATTTAAGTAGAAATAAAGGGTTGGGTGTATTTTCAGGGGGTAAATTAAAGCAGGGTAAAGCAGATTTTAAGTACATTGTGTTTCATAGTGACTGTACACACACAGTGGGAATCTGCCTAGTAGCAGAATAGCAGCAGTCATTAAAAGATAATGAGTTGATAAAGTCTCTTTTTAAGAGACTAAGAGAAAGTATACCACCAAATGAACATGTCCATGGCAACAAAAACAGCTTATTTTAAGCACTTTCAGGTGTTTGTTCAGCATCCGTGTACGGATAATGAGGCACACGTAAACATTTATTACTAATCGTATTTTGTAAGACCCCTTGTTAGTCTGTGGTTAGCCTGCAGAGAGCTGGGCATTAGCCCAGGCTAATTGTTCTCTTATAAACCGAGAGCATAAACAGCCCGTTAGTCTCTATTTCTGTATCTGTTTACGATAGTGTTCCAGGCGTGACCTTTCCGATATACAGACAGAGCACGGCGCTGGCAGGGAGCCGCTAATAGAATTATCACAGGGCCGCCTTGAAACCATTAGCGTCGGGTCAGGAGCCAATACACCGCTGAACACAGGCACTCGGCTCCCGGCAATCAGGGACACATGAATTAGCTTTGAATTAAGGAAGCCATTACAGGCATCTCACAGTAGCATGCTGGACATTGCAAATGCCGCCGGCGAGGCTGAGTTTGGTTTTGTGTGAACTGGAAGGAGATTCTTGCTTGTTGCTACAAATTAGAATTAGAAAACGTAATTGATCCTGGAGGAAACTGCTTATGCAACAACTGCCCAGACAAACAGAGACACAAGAACAATGTAAAATATAGTATCAAGTCCAAATAAAACTCTCCAGAAAATAATAAAGTAGGAGGCGCAGTACAAAAACGCGCAGCTCATTTACAACAGATAGGAGATTCTTTTAAGTCAAATAGGTTTATTGTCATTTCAGCCATATACAGAGTACACAGTGAAATAAAACAGCATTCATCTAGAACCATAGAGCAACACAAAGGGCAAAAACAGACCCACAAAGAGCAAAAACAGACCAACAAAGAGCAAAAATAGACCAACAAAGAGCAAAAACAGACCAACAAAGAGCAAAAACAGACCCACAAAGAGCAAAAACAGACCCACAAAGAGCAAAAATAGACCAACAAAGAGCAAAAATAGACCCACAAAGAACACAAACAGACCCACAAAGAGCAAAAACAGACCCACAAAGAGCAAAAACAGACCCACAAAGAACACAAACAGACCCACAAAGAACACAAACAGACACACAAAGAGCAAAAATAGACCCACAAAGAACAAAAACAGACCCACAAAGAACAAAAACAATAACAGCATGACTACTTAAATGTAGACAGGACAAAAGACAGAGGGCAAAGAAAAACACGAGCAACAAAACAACAGGACAAGACGACATGTAGTGTGATTGACATTTTAATGAGAATGAAGACAGTTTTGCATCCCATTGGCTCTTTAACTCGAAGGCACAGGTCTGTGTCGTTCTGGTTACATGTGCAGCAGTGCATTCTCATGTGCAGACTGCAGTTTAAGCATTGACCCTCCCCTTTGACCCTAGAGTCACATGTGCTGGGCCCCCCGCCTCACCATAAGACACATGCTGCTGTCAATCAAATCTTGACACTTCTTAACCCACAGCAAAGCTCAGCAATTCTGAACTGGTCCAGCATTTACCCTCTGTTTTACAGCGGCAAATTCTCACAGAACTGAGGCTGGATCACCCTAGTCCGGGTGACCTGTGCCGCAGTGCCCTCTACGCCTTCGCTAGCACAGACCCTGCAGATGCAGCTGCGCTTTATGGTACGGACACCTAACCGGGCATGGATGAGATCATGTCCAATCTATTAATGGCTCCTCTGTCTGCAACATTTGACAGCGTTCCACTGGTGAATGTCGTCCAGCTCTGTACGCCTAATACTGTTGATGTCTGTTCCCACCCTCCCCAACCTGTTCCCTCATACCCGAGATAATATTGGGTTTCAGGACCAGTAGGGGGCACAGCTGGCCTATACTTATGACTTGTTTAAATTAGTAATGACAACATATACACACCGTTTAAAGTGCTGTGTGGGGAGGAAAAGTTCTGCATGTATTCCGCAGCGGCATTGGAGTGTAATGTTACAAAACACTAATAATATTATACACTGCAAGCCAATCATAACATGGCACACAGCAAGCCAATCGTAACACGGCACCCAGCAAGCCAATCATAACATGGCACACAGCAAGCCAATCGTAACACGGCACCCAGCAAGCCAATCATAACACGGCACACAGCAAGCCAATCGTAACACGGCACCCAGCAAGCCAATCATAACACGGCACCCAGCAAGCCAATCATAACACGGCACCCAGCAAGCCAATCATAACACAGAAGCCAGTTTGGGATCATCAGTTGTGAGGGTCGGGTCGGTCCACAGTTTGGGATCCTGTTCCACTACGGTTCTACTGCACATTATGACAAGAACCACTGAACTAAGTAAAAAACAACAGTCCATCATTCCCTTATTACAGATTCTGGTTCGTTTATCTTTTTTGTTTACTGTATAATGTGGTCGTGACGTCTCCTACACACTGTTAATGCGACTTCTCTCTCTCTCTCTCCTTAAACATTAGTGAGGAGACTCGACCACAGAAATCATATTTTATTCATGTTTTGATGTTTCTCTTTCTCTGTCCCCTCCTGCAGTTCCCACAGCGTAAGGCGAGCCCGGGACGCGTTGTCCATATCTGCAACCTTCCCGAGGGCAGCTGTACTGAGAACGATGTCATCAACCTCGGCCTGCCCTTTGGAAAAGTCACCAACTACATCCTCATGCGCTCCACACATCAGGTACAGACCCCCACTGCACATCACGGCCAGCCTAGATGTCACTGGTGTATCTAGTATTTCACACTTGAGTTTTTATACATTTTGTAAAATTATTTACCATAATTTCTTGACATTTTACATGTTTTAAAAAAACACCAGGCAACAAAAATTAGTTTCATTCCATTCTGTAGTGTTTCTTCTACAATCTCCGCTGATTTCGGTGGTAATGTTTATTTTCATGCAGCTTCAAGGGTTTAGTTAAAGGTCATTTTTAGAAAAAACTAAACTTGGTGGCTCGGCTGACGTGGTCTTTTGTTATACAGTAATCCCAACCTTTTCTTGGGGTTACGTTCCAAGAGCACCTGTGTATAGTGAAAAACTGCATTGTTGTGTTTTGGTAAAGCAAATGCTTATAGATGCCTATTTTTATAGTGTAAACCCTAAATATGTCCCCAAATCTTCTCCCAGAACACTTTAATTTCATTTTAAACTCAGTTTAATGCATTACCCTTAAAGAAAATGTAAAGGTAAATGAATAATCAGCATCAGAAAACTTTATTGCTTAAAAACCCATTAGCATTAACTGTTAGCATTAGCAGTGTGCAAAGACTCGTACACAAAAGAAGCATTGACATTGAAATAACTCTCTCTACCCACATGTTCAGAGCAGTCATGCTACTTGCTGCAGCAGCTTCTTCTTCTTCCTCTTCTTTTTATGGTCATTGGCAACTTTTCAGGGTATTACTGCCTCCGCTGGGCCGAGGGGTTACTGTTCTGGTTCCATTCATCTGATTCTTTCTGATTCTGATATCAAACCACTCAAAGAGACCTTCTTTATGTCTTAGTAACTAATTCATGCTGAAATTTAGAGGAAAAAATCAGTGGAATTCCCCTTAAAAGACATGACAGTTCGAACGATGTTCCCTGGTAAATGTTTTTGAAATTGTTCACCCAAGATTAAACTTACTATGAACCTGGAAATCGGCCCTAAGAGTGCTTTCGAAATCCAGAGCAGGTTTCACTGAGTAGAAATGGAGAGAAGCATCATGTGATGTTCCCTTTTAATTTCAAAGTGTATGGATGATGATGTCTCACTTAGCTTCTCCGTTTTCATGAAGCGAAGATTTGATCGACTTTTTAATCACAGGCTTTTATTGTCGGGCGGATCGGATTCGGGTCTTGGTCTTAAATTTTGCGAGATGCTCCGCATTGATTCGGGCTTGTAACTGTCCGCATGATTTACAGAGCTGTGAAAACCGATACGCCGAGAGATCCGTTTGCAAATCCTTTGACACATTTTTGCCGTAAATGAGTCGGCCACTGTGTGTCTTGTGTAGCTGGAGGGCGCGCAACTGTGCTGACGGTAATTTTCCATCAGGCCTTCCTGGAGATGGCGTTCGTGGAGGCGGCCCAGGCCATGGTACAGTACTACCAGCTACAGCCAGCGAAGATCAATGACCAGAAACTCCTCATCCGCATGTCCAAGAGATACAAGGAGCTGCAGCTAAAGGTGATTAGCTTATGGAGCAGGCTGGCTGCTATCTGCCCAGACTGTTTTCCTCCACCATTAGCTTTTGCCAAATCACATTCCTAATTAAAATGATGTTTTAGACTAGAAAACCTGGATCTTCCTTGTACAGTTTGGGTCTCGGACAGTTTTTTTCTGGAACTGGCGTATTCCAGGTGTTCAGGTGAATCCAAGCAAACGCCTCATCTGTTCTTCTGTCACCGTAGAAACCGGGGAAAGATGTGGAGTCTATCATCCAGGACATTAACTCTCAGAGGGAGATGCAGGAGATGGACCGGTAAGAGAGCATCGCATCAGTGCTGATGTAACAACATAAAGTGTGAATGTTTCAGCATAAAAAAATAGATTCTTTATGTAAACGTAACATAATCATGTAAACCACTCATTCCTGCACAATTAAATTCACACTTACTACCTATTTGATGCATTTAATGTGTGAAATATTAAACATAAATCTTTGGGCACCTTTTCAGTCAGAGCATACACTGGCCGAAACTACACTCAGACAGTCATTATATATGTGTTCTTCCTCAAGAGTTCATTAGTGGAGTTTCTCTCCTTCTTACTGTGTTTGGGATCATCAGCTGTGAGGGTCGGGTT
>JBBPDC010019381.1:0-12915 GCA_037974485.1 Hemigrammopetersius urotaenia | reverse complement strand
CTATTTTAGATCTTGGACAGCACTGACCTAATATCACTTACTGGGTAGAATCTCTCTCTCTCTCTCTCTCTCTCTCTCATTCTCTCACTCCCTCTCTCTCTCTCTCTCTCTCTCTCTCTCATTCTCTCACTCCCTCTCTCTCTCTCTCTCTCTCTCTCACATTCCCTGCCCCCCTCCCTCTCTTTCACTTTGTCTCTCTCTCCCTCTCTCTTCCCCTCTACATCTCTCCCTCTCCCTCTCTTTCTCTCTATCTGTCTATCTCTATGTTCATATCTACACTCTCGCTTGTGCTCTCTCACTCTCTATACTTTCTCAATCTCTTTCCCCCACTTTCTACCATTGTGTCTTTGAGCAAGATGCTCAGTGGGTACTTAACCCCCCTCTGTGACAGGGTCCCTGTAACTAATGATTCTAAGTCACTCTCCACTTAACGTTACATTTTAGTTGAGTTGTTGCTTTGCTCCTTCTGTGCTGCAGATACTCCCTGATGTTCTCCTGCTGGTTGCTGAGCCCTAAAGACCGGCCGAGTTTCGAGATTCTGAGCAGTAAGCTGGAGAAAGCCCTGGACGAGCTGCCCGACCCGCAGGACCCCGACGAGATCCTTTACGTCAACATGGAGGAGTCCTCGGGTGAGCTGGGGGCCGTGGGGGGCCGGGAGCCTGGCATGGGAGGCCCCTGTCCCCTGGGGGCCCTTAAGGGCACAGACTCAGTGGCCACAGTGGAGATCCACCAGCCGGGCCGCTACGTCATCTGCCCCCAGCACGAGAGCCAGCGGCTGCTCAGCGCCGAGTCTTTAGAGAGCCTGAACCTCATAGGCTCCGCCCCCACGCTGTTGCTACAGCCGTCCTCGCGCTCGACCCCCCTCCCTCCCACCGAAGCCCAACCCCCGGAGGACAGGGATGGGCCGGGGGGCAAGAGGTTACCCTGGCAGTGATGCTAAAACTGACTCAGAGACCTTGAATTCATTTTGGCGCTGTACTGCCTCATGTGGAGAGATTAGGTATTGACCCTCAGTGCCCTTCAGCCCTTTGCACATCCCTTCCACACACACTGGTGGAACCACACACACATGCTGACATTCCATGTTTTATCTGAGAGATGTAAATTTCACAGACCTAAACATTTCCTCATGATGTAACGAGGCGGTTCATTAGAACAGTGTTGTATTTTAGACTCAAACAGGTGAG
Source organism: Hemigrammopetersius urotaenia (assembly GCA_037974485.1). Classification (NCBI taxonomy): domain Eukaryota; kingdom Metazoa; phylum Chordata; class Actinopteri; order Characiformes; family Alestidae; genus Hemigrammopetersius; species Hemigrammopetersius urotaenia. The sequence continues at coordinate 11,728 of JBBPDC010019381.1, read as the reverse complement.
CATTAATTCACTGTATAGAGAGAGAACCTCCCCCAACCCGACCTCCACCTGAAGTTGTTCTAGATTAAAACAGTATTAGATTGATGCCTAGAACCAGAGCCTGCAGAGCACATTCATGCCCCGCCCACATTCTTTACAGACATGCCCACATTTGCTGGCAACAGTCTGATCAGAGTAAGAAAAGATGCATCAAATAATGACGACACTATGATACAGTTTTAGAGTTAAAGGTATAGCTGTGTAAAAACGTTTGGGCACCTCTGGATAAACGACATGTTATGTGTAAATAAGTGCAAGTACTCCGCAGAGACAGTTTGGCGCAGTTTAACGCACATTAGATTTATCATCGGCCCACAAGCAGCACACAAAAAATGAATACAAAATGTGGCGATATTTAAATTGGACTTATTTTCATAGGTCTTATTTTCATTCATGTGGGCGGGGTTAAGTGGTGTACTGCAGTCAGCCAATAGGGGGCGAGAGACATTTTGCCGTCCCTTTTGAACTGCTCTCCAGCTGTTGTTCCATGCCGACACACACCGATCTACCTAGTGAGAACATCAGTCAGGTGATTAGATGCCTTCGAAATCAGGTCTACATCCATCAAGCTGAATCACGACATTAGCAATGAACTCAGGTGGTACTAACTCTTCAACCAATGAAAATGCAAAGAACATCTCTCACCAGCACAGCACTGCCGCTCTAGAATGGACCGAACCGTCCATCTGAACACTGGGTACGACCGATGGGCTGTTTTTGGATATGGAAAACCCTGAGGGAGGTTTATCACAGGACTGTCTGGTCCAGTACGTCCATCCACAAAGACATCAAAACATCACGACAACTTGAAGCACTTCTGTTCTGTTCAGTAGGAACGTTCTGCAAGCCAAACCAAATCTTCAGTGCTGTTCTTCTGGAGTGCACAACATTCTGACTTTGTCTGTCTACCTGCCTGTGTAGCAGTAGAACCATTTCCCCCAAAACTCTCTGCATAATTCAGGGGTCAACCAGAGTATGTTTGGTGGTTCATGGTAGAGACTAGGATTTCTTTACAGTGGAGGTGAATGGAACCAGACGTCTCCAACACAAATCCAGACGTTTTATTCACTGTCGACCCCCAGTGAAGCTCCACGTGTCTCTGAGTGTTTATATGGATGTTGATGATGGTAAAATAGTGGAGAATCTGACAAAAACAAAATGAGTTTTCTTTGAGTTTTCTATTTTGCTGCATGACACCCTGCATGTATCCCTCCACCATGAATGGGTTAAGTTTTAGAGGCAAAAATTTCTCAAAACTTTGGCAAAACAACGACTCAGGTGTCGGTTGGTGCAACAATAACCCTTTCATGCAATAACTTTCTGTGAGGAGCTTTTAGAGGTTTCAGACGTCTGGTTCCATTCACCTCCACTGTTCTGACTCCAGAATCGAACGTTTCACACCAAACTCACTCTGAACCTTCTCAAGTCTTAAATACTTCATTATGCAGGGGATTTTGGAAGATTGGTGGAATTATTATTTAACAGGTCAGGTCAGTAATAAAGGTAGCCATTGTCCTTAGACTGATCTGAGACCAGTTTAATGGTTTCTTTAAACGCGGTTATCAGTGAACTGGGTCCCAAATCAGCCTCAAAAGGCCAAAAGGCAATACACAGTAGGGGCATCAACTGGGCCTCCGGGTCTGACTCAAGCACAGTATTATTAGTGTTTTTGTTCTTTTCCTTTTTGGTTTTGTAAAATCTTTGCACTAATCAATTTCAACTTTCATGTTTTGTGTTTGTACTATTGTATGTTTTATGCTTTTTTTTTATGTGTTTGACATTTAGAAGTACAGTGATTTCATGCTAAAGGGACAGAAAATCCAAGTCGTTAAAGGGCTAAACAGAGAACATTTAAAGGAAAGATCACTGAAAAACCCATTTCTGTTTTCTTGAAATGTATTTTTTGTGTACGCATTCAGAACAGATGGTTAAAATGCAATTTCAATTTCAACACACACACACACACACACACACACATATAAATATATATATTAGTGCTGGGCCGTTAACGCGCGTTAACGGTGCGAGATTCTTATCGCGCGATTAAAAAAATATCGCCGTTAACGCTCCCCCACCCCCTCTCTCGTCGGGGGGGGGGGATCTCGCGCGCGTTAACACCATTAATGGCAAGATTACAAACGGCGTTAACGGCGTTAAAAAAATTAATCTATATATATACACACACACACACACACGTGGATATATACACCTCCGGAAAAAAATAAGTATTGAACTGAACAGCAAATATTTTTCTTTAAAGCATAATTTTAAAGGAAATGACCAAACATTAAAATAAGAGAAATTATGCAACTTTTACAGAACTTGAATAATATGAGTGTGCCTTTATGGTACAGAACAGGAAGGTACAGTCCTGCAGTCAGCGGTACAGTCAAACATTTATTTTACATTTTTGAACATTTTTAAAAGTGTTGTTTAAAGAAACAAAGTGAACAATACAATATATAGAGAGATATATAGTCAGAGAGAGAGAGAGAGAAATGTGGATTACATTCAGTTTGGTACGTTACGTTACGCTGCCCACCTCCATTACCTGTTACATTTTCAGTTTTTTTTTTCTCGGACTGGTGGGCATCCCACCCTCAGCTCTTTACATGACGTCCATTTAAAGGTTTCAGATGTTTCGAAGAGCTTTTTTATTGATCATATGTCTATTTTCTTTCTTTTTTCGTCTTAAGTTGCATCACAGACCTGTCAGATCCGTCTGAACTGCTGCGTTTTGGGACGGCCAGTATTTTGCTGTGTCTGTAATAAACATGTGTGTAGCTTTAGATTTGTATCGATAACATTAATGTCACAGTTATGATCTCTTTGGAAAGATTTTGATACGCTTTTATATGAAATAAATGCCACCTGCACAGCTTCCGCACCTGGATTTGGGTTGTTCTTATGACTAGCAGGGGTCTCAGTTCTGATACTGGTATCAGGTTTCTAGCCTTGGTATTACTACACATTATTTGGTATTTGATATTATTTGGTTGTATTACTTGGTACAGCTTGGTATTACTTGATATTACATGGATATTATTAATTGTTATTACTTGATAGTGCTTGTTATTACTTGGTATTATTTGATATTACTTGATGTTATTACTGGTTAGTACTTGGTATTACATGTTACTTGGTATTTTTGACTTCATATTATTGATCTATAATTGACTTTCAGCTTAAACATAGTTCATTTCCACTGTTCCACATCCTGTAATATCAATGGCAATACAGTAACCCCCAGTATTCGCGGGTGTTACGTTCCTAGAGCACCCGCGTATAGTGAAAAACCACGTTGTGTTTTGGGTTAAAAAAAAAGCCTAAAATGCTATTATATAGTTATTCTATAGCTATTCTATCATTTCTATAGTGTAAACCTTAAATATGCACCCAAACATGCTCCCAGAACAGTTTAATTTCATTTTATACTCATCAAATTTCATTTTATACTCATAAATACATTATGCTTAATTAAAATGTAAAGATAAGGAGAGAGAAAGAGAGAGAGAGAGAGAGACGGCACGCAGCAGAAGTGAGAGAGAGAGAGAGAGAGAGATGGCACGCAGTAGAAGTGAGAGAGAGAGAGACCGAGAGAGAGAGAGAGAGAGAAAGAGACGGTGCACGGCAGAATTTATATTTGGGTTACTGTTTATGTTTTAGTAACTTATTTTTAATAATTTAGAACCAAAAAAAGAGTAAAAAAAACCCATAAAGCTAAAAAAAAAAGGGGGAATACGGTTGTTGTGGAGAGTTGTTCCGCGTGCGACTGGATTCCTGATCCGCGTAAAACTAGGGGATTACTGTATTCAAAACACCAGTTGAGGGTTGCCTTTGTTTCTCACAGCTGATGTGGTTTCATCCTTTTTGGCTTCAGTGACAGATTTGCTGACTTCTGTAATAAATTTTTTAAGGCATCACAGGGTTTGCCTACATGATCACAAAGACACAAGATAAAGCACTAATTAACGATGAAATAATAATAAAATGAAACTTTACAGAAAACTAAGCATGCACAGTTTTCTCAACCAGTAAAAGAATCACAAACCTGTCGTAGGAGGCGTCTGCCGATTAGCCATAGAATCCAATTCGGCATCATTGTTCTGTGGCTGTGTAGGATTCTATGAAGGATTTTAAAATTGACAGAAATGAACGATATCCGTTTAGATCCAATGATTTATAACCTTTTAACCATTTAATATTGCATTCTCTTCCTCAACTTCTGCATAAACAGTGTTCTCACTCTGTGTCTGACCTGTGTGGTTTAAAAATGGAAAAAATTAACCCCCTGTCAGAGATGAAATCAATAACTAGAATACAATCCTTACATCCTTAAATCAGTGTTTTCCAACTTCAGGACCCTCTGCCCAATACTCTTCTAGCAACCCCAGAGCTCAGTATGAATGAATTAATCAGGCGTGTAAGGAGCAGTGAAACACTACATTGTGTAAGACCAGGAGTCTTCAAGAACCAATAAAGAAACACTAGTTTGGATTTGAATCCCACTCTGCAGACTGGTGGGTCGCTGTGTTAAATTTACACTAAACCGCATATTTCCTTCTCACAGGTTGGAAATTGAATGTTATTGGTTCTAGTTGAATACAGTTTTAGATTATGAAACAATGCTACTCTCTAAAAAGTACATTTAAACATTTCTTATCTGAAATATGCTAACTGCAGTAAAACGGGGGCAGAGCAGCAGATGCACGAACAGCACAGAGAAACTTAAATGAGCTCCTTGTATCAGGAGAATGGACTCATTAGATACAATTTAATTCAGACTAACAGTTCTGAACACGCTCAGAGTTAATTGTGCACAAAATGTCCATCACTTGAACACATTCAACTGACAATCCAAGAGGAAGCAGTTTCAAGTCCAACAGAGGCTTGAGCAGAGCGAGGCAGAGTCGCGTGCAGATGCAGAGCTGGACTGCGGAGACAAACACAGACAGAAATAGCTGGTTGGACAAGAGAGAAAAGAGACCCAGATGAAGACACTGATGAAGGGGCAGGACTAAGAAGAAGCAATAAATCAAAAGATCACATGGCACACAGGTAAACATAAGACAGAGAAGGGAAGATACATACATACACACACACACACACACACACACAGACAGAAAAGAGCAACCACGTATAGGGAAAACCGCATTGTTGTTTTTTGATCTAAAAATGCCTATTCCTTATAGTGTAAACCCTAAATAATACCCAAAATATGCTCCCAGAGTTTTCCTTTTAAACTGAGTTTTCCTTTTAAACTCAGTTTAATGCATTATCCTTAAAGAAAATGTAAAGGTAAATAATCAGAATCAGAAAACTTTCTTGCCTAAAAAAACATTAGTTAGCATTAACAGCGTGGCGCCAGTTAAAACAAAGACTCGTACACAAAAGAAAGGTTGAAATAACTCTCTCTACCCACAAGTTTAGACAGGGCAGTCCTGACTAATACTAAATAAACTTAGATAACTGTTGGAGGGAATTGGAGGGAAAAGTTTAAAACACTAAAATATGAGGACAAGACACGGAGCAGTCATGCTACATGCTGCAGCAGCTTCTTCATCTTCTTTTTATGGCGGTTGACAACTTTTCAGCGTATTACCGCCATCGCTGGACTGGGGTCGGTTATACAGTTCAGTTCTCAGAAAAATCTGCATGAATTCCTCAGGGTGAAATCCCATTAGGTGGCGTCGTCACTAACATTTGCTCTTGTTCCTGCTTATTTCTGCCACAAACGCAAGAAAGGATTTTTAAGAGCTTTAAGAGCTGCCTACCTGTAGACTCATTCACAAACATTTCTTGTTATTTGAGCGTACTGTAGACACATATGCTTCCTAATTAATTAAACCAGTAATAAATATTATAGCATTACTGACAGCTAAACTTTTAAAGGCTTACATGTTCACTTTGACACTTTCAAAAGAGGTTGATAACTTTTCATCCAATACTGGTTCCATACTGATCATCCAAATACTGCCATTACTCTTCTGGGAGAGCTTTGAACTACATGTTGGAACACTGCTGTGATGATTTGCCTCTGAATCTGTCACACACACCGGGTCACGTGACGTCAATCGGCACCGTAAGTGACTCACGTAAGGTATATAAACAGGAAACAAGGTCAGTATCCTCACACAGACATTGAAGTTGCTTACGCTTCATGCCCACGTGTCTCTCAAAGCAAAACCAACTCTACTCAACTCTTCCACGGTACCGTGAGTACTCTGACTCCTCGAGTCATTTATATACTTCCTGTGTGTGTTCAGAATGCGAGTTCAACTTGGTGTGGACTCTAACTCCGTTAGGGAGCATTCTGAGAATAACTGCGTGGCTTACCAACTCTCTCGTGCTTTCTCACGTCTGAGTCCTTCCTCCACGCTACACAGTGGGCACAGTTCACTCAGTATTCTGCCTTCCACAGTGACAGAATGTCTGTGTCCTGGAGCCTCTATGGTCACGCAGCAGATGACCGAGATGAGAAACCTGAAGCAGGAAGTGACGAATCTCCGTGCAGAGACAGCTGGTCTTTGTGCCGAGATCGCCACCCTGCGACAGATCCTGTCTCAACAGCCTGCTGTGGGTCCTAGCGCTCCCCCAGCTGCTTATCCACCCCCGGTGGCTCAAGCTCCACCTCCTCTTCCCAAAATAGCCCTACCAGAAAAGTGAAATGGTAAGGATGGGAAGTGTGAGGTATTCCTGACCAATTTAACTCTGCTCTTTGAGTTTCAGGCTCAACGCTACCCCACCAATCGGAGCAGGATAGCATTACTCACCTCCCTCCTTACCGGGCAGGCAGCGGAGTGATCATGCGCTCCGACTCGGATACTGCACACTCTTATACTGAGTTCACCAAGCAACTCAAAGCTGCTTTCCAGCATCCGGAGAGCGAGGTGGTGGTGGACTCGAGACTGTACCATCTGCACCAAGGAGATCGCCCGGTGAGCCAGTACATCGCCGATTGGCGGACACTGGCCATGAAGACTACGTAGAGCGAGGCCGCGCTCTGCACGGCTTACTGTGAGGGGCTGAACCTTCCTGTAACTGTGGAGGGATTCATCCAGATGTGTCTGCGTGTGGACCTCAGGCTCACCGCCACACCCAAGCCTAGTCCACGACCACGATTGCCGGAACCATCATTCGTGGTCCCCTCCATGCCGGCTCACCGGGTTCCACTACCCCTCTCCGAGGCCCACTCCTCTGGAGCTGGGGAACCCATGCAGTTAGGGCGCACTTCCCTGGCGGCTATGGAGAAGGAGAGATGGTTCCGCGAGGGCCTCTGCGCCTATTGCGCCTCCTCCAACCACCATCATGCCGTCTGCCCTCTGCGGCCGGGAAACGGTCAGACCAAGTGAAGAGGGGGAGGAATTCTCTTGGTCTGCCGGCTCACACTTCCTGCCAATTAACTGTTTCCCGGCTAGTCGTTCAGTTGTGTCTCCAACTGGGACATGCACAGATCAGAACCACCGCCTTCATGGATTCGGGGGCGGTTGGCAACTTCATTGATCGTGCTTTTGCCTCCCAGTTGGGTCTCAAACTTGAGGTGTTATCCCAGCCAGTGAAAATAACAGTCGTTGACGGTCGGCCCCTAGCCACCAGCCCAATTCATCACCGCACCATGCCGATCACCATGCTCATCGACCAGCACTGTGAGTCCATCGCCTTCTTCGTCACTCAACTCACCTCACCTCCTCGGGCTGCCCAGGTTAACCCATCACGACCCTCACATTTCCTGGTCCCGTATGAAGATCCTTCAATGGGGTCCGACCTGCAGTGAGCTCTGCAGTCCGGCGCCGGCTGGGATGTGCTCAGGGGAGTCCAAGGCCTCCGACGTCGACCTGGAGACCATTCCCGTCCCGTATCGAGACCTGGCAGGGGTGTTCAGCAAGAAGGATGCCATCAAACTTCCACCTCTACTCACTCACACACGAGGACCAACATGCCATGGAGGAATACAGCAATGAGGGGCTCCATAATGGGACCATCCACCCCTCGAAGTCTCCTGCGGCTGCGGGGTTCTTCTTTGTTAAGAAGAAAGACGGGGTTCTCCGTCCTTGTGTCGACTATTGGGGGCTTAACGACATCACCATAAAAAACGTCATCCACTCCCACTCATCAATACCGCCCTGGACTCTCTCTCTGGTGCCAAAATATTTACCAAACTGGACCTACGGAGTGCGTACAACCTTGTCCGCATCAGAGAGGGAGATGAGTGGAAGACGGCCTTCATAACCCCCACCGGCCATTACGAGACCTTGTTTATGCCCTTTGGATTATGCAATAGCCCCTCTGCATTCCAAAAATCTCTGACGTCCTCCATGACATGCTGGGTAGATGGGTTTTCGCCTATCTGGACGACATTCTGATTTATTCCATCAATTTAGAGGAGCACACCCAGCATGTCAGAGCAGTTTTAAAGAGATTGCCGGTCCATCAACTATTCTGTAAGCTGGAAAAATGTGCCTTCCACCAGCACTCCACTACCTTCCTTGGTTTCGTCATCTCCTCCCAGGGGTTAGCCTTGGATCCTCAGAAGCTGGAGGCTGTGCGGTCGTGGCCCCTACCCACATCGCTTAAACAGCTGCAACATTTTCTGGGGTTCGCCAACTTCTACCGGCGATTTATCCGGGGCTTCAGTTCGGTTGCGGCGCCTCTTACTGCTCTCACCAAACCGAAGACCGGACCTTTTCAACTCACCTCGGAAGCCATCTCAGCCTTTCGTCACCTCTGTCATCTGTTTACCACAGCACCAGTTCTCATCCACCCGGACAAGGAGTGACTGTTCGGGGGTGGCGGTAGCTCAGTGGGTAGGATACTTGCCTCTGGGTCCCTGAGCAAGACCCTTAATCCCAAGTTGCTCCAGGGAGACTGTCCCCTGTAGTTAGGGAATGGAAGTCGCTTTGGATAAAAGCGTCTGTTAAATGTCATAAATGTAAATGTAAATGTTCGTTGTCGAGTTGGACGCCTCCAATGTGGGCATAGGGGGCGTCCCCTCACAGCAAGGTCCAGACAGGAAACAACACCCATGTTGTTTCTTCTCCAGGAAATTCAATCCCACGCAGCAACATTACGGGGTGGGGGACAGTGAGTTGTTTGCCATCAAGTGGGCCCTGGAGGAATGGCTACAGGGCGGCAGTGACCCATTCACCGTCTGGACGGACCATCCAAACCTCACCACTCTCCGTCAAGCCAAGATCTACAACCCCAGGCAGGCTTTGAACAGTTTAACTTCAAGATCTCATACCCACGCCAGGTCCAGGCTGAGAGCACTCGGGTGGACCCCGCGCCTGTCCTGCCTCTGGACGTCATCGTCACTCCTCTCTGGTGGGGGTTGAAAGAGAGGGTCCGCCAGGAACAGGCCTTGGAGGCTCCTCCACCCGAGACTCCAGCTGGCAAGTTGTTCGTGCCATCCACTGTGTGCCAGGGGGCGCTTAAATGGGCACACTCTTCTGCCTTGGCTGGCCATCCTTGTACTCAGAGGACTTTAACACTTCTCAAAGGAGCTTTCTGGTTGTCATCCATGAACCAGGACATCCAGGGGTTCGTCCAGGCCTGCCCCACCTGTGCTCGTGCTAAGTCCCCTAACACCGCTGCAGTGGGTGACCTGTAGCCCTTACCTGGGCCTCGTTGTCCCTGGTCCCACATCGGATTGGACTTCGTCACGGGACTGCAGGAGTCTCGTGGTAAGAACACCATACTCACCATCGTTGACAGGTTCTCCAAGGCTGTTCACCTGGTGGCCCTTGCCGGACTCCCCACTGCCAAGGAAACCGTGGAGATTCTGATCGAGCACGTAGTCCGTTTGCATGGGTTCCCCAAGGACATCGTCTCGGACAGAGGGCCCCAGTTCACGGCGTGGTTCTGTAAGGCCTTCTGCCGTCTGATCAAAGCCACCACCAGTCTGTCATCCAACGGTCAGACCAAGCGGACCAACCAACAGCTGGAGTGCTTCCTTCACTGCTTCATGGCTGATCAACTGCACTCCTTACCTAGTCTGGGCCGAGCTTTCCCACAACCTGCTGCAGTCCTCCGCTACCGGGCTCAGCCCGTTCCAAGTATGTCACGGCTACCAACCTCCGATGTTTGAACATCAGGAGCCGGTGGTTGATGTGCCATCCGCCCAACAGTTGGTCCGCCGGTGCCGCCGACAGTGGATCCAGGCTCCCTCCGGGACGGTTGTTCCACATAGGTGACCGGGTCTACTTATCCAACCGCCACATCAACCTCCACACTGAGTCCAAGAAGCTGTCACCCCGCTACTCCGGCCCTTTCAAGATCACCCATCGGATCAACCCATTTACCTATACGTTCCAGCTGCCTGCCTCTCTCCGTATCAATCCTGTGTTCCACATCTCCCAACTCAAACCTGTGTTTTTCTCTCCTCTGTCTCCCCAGGAACCTGCTCCTCCTCTGCCTCGGATCATCGACGGTGGTCCTGCTTACAACTGTCCAGTGGATTCTCGACTCGCAACGCCATGGCCGTGGCACCCAATATCTCATGGATTGGGAAGGCTACGGTCTGGGGGGACGGTCTTGGGTCCCCGGTCGGTTTATCCTCGACGACACCCTCAGCCAGGACTACCATCTGAGTCCTTCATCCACGCTACACAGTGGACACAGTTCACTCAGTATTCTGCCTTCCACCGTGACAGAATCTGATTTGATTGCTTTTGGCTCATGTATGGCTACACCTGATGAATATACTTATCAGAAAGGGTATACAAAGGTTTCGACATATAGTCTAATTTAATCTACTGATATTAATGCAAGGAACTACATTCAGTTTTGTTTGACTAATATTACATTAAGCTAATTTAATAATACAAAATCATTACTAAGTCTATATGACAGGAAATGTGCAAGGGTCATTTTCTACTTTTGTTAAATCGAGTTATTGAACTGGAAAATGTTGAAATATTTCAGTGAGGAGGCCTTCTTGTGTTATTCTTATCAACATGTTCCACACGTTTCTCCAAGGTTTGAAATAATTAAAAACCACAGTAGATACAGTTGCTGCTTTGGATCGGACAGTAATGTAAACACCTACAAAAATTAACCGTACAAATCAACAATCACTTATTCCAATGAGAAATGCTTACATTATCATCCAGCATAAAACTGAAATAAAAAGGCAATACTTGTTGATCTGCTTCTCTTTCGGTACCAGTGGATGCAGATCCCCAATACAGCACTGATGAAACCCACTGAGATCAGGGTAGGCAGGAGCCACATGGGTAGTTTGGTGTCCTGTTTGATTTTGTCTAATGGGTAAAAAAAGATCTTACAACACAAAAGCAAAGAGATACACAAGAAGATTCAGAATAATGGTGTGTTTATGTCTGCGCACCTTCATCATCACAGTGTTGTTTAAGTTTGTCCATCTCTACAGCAGACGCATACCAGCTGACTGGGTTGCTATTGTTACAGATGATGGAGCTTTCACTGATAAACAGGGAAAGGACCGCAGCTTGTGATGTCACTGTCTTCTCCTCACAGGCTTCATTATAACAGCTGGACTTGATAGAGAGGTCATGACCTCTACAGGTGAGAGTAACGTCACAGGTGTCTTTGTTTAGATCATAGGAAAGATCTGGATGCTTCAATGGATCTGAGGTACACATACACACACAAACACACACACACACACACACACACACACACACACACACACACACACACACACACACACACA
>JBBPDC010019370.1:0-12915 GCA_037974485.1 Hemigrammopetersius urotaenia | reverse complement strand
CTCTCCTCACCTGCAGGAGCTCCTCTCTCCTCACCTGCAGGACCTCCTCTCTCCTCACCTGCAGGACATCCTCTCCCTTCACCTGCAGGACATCCTCTCTTCTCACCTGCAGGACCTCCTCTCTCCTCACCTGCAGGACCTCCTCTCTTCTCACCTGCAGGACCTCCTCTCTTCTCACCTGCAGGACCTCCTCTCTCCTCACCTGCAGGACCTCCTCTCTTCTCACCTGCAGGACACCTTCCTGATCCACCTTTAACACCACGCACTGCATGAAACCTGGTTATCACATGCGCTGGTGTGTAATAACTGTATTGCAGTATGATGACGTGCAAGATTGAGAACATGTTTAAACGTGTTTACATTTCAGTTTAAAGTCCAATTTACTGATAACACTGACAGGGTGTGTCATGTGACCTCTTTTATATATATATAAATCTTTTTACACATTTTTAATCAATCAAATTACGTTTTTGCATTTTTGCACACATATATATATATACACTGTACATCTAACAACCTAAGAATGAGGCAAGATATGCATCAACACATAAACAGTAGTCCTCAGTTTGTTAAAATGCAGTCATAAGTAATAGTGTGTGGGGGAACGTGATTGAGGATATGGACTTCTCTGGTGTATGGCATTTATTGCTCTGTCGTTCTGCCGATGCCGAGAGGCTCGTGTTTACAGTAAGCTTTTCTTATCGTGCTAATTATCACTATTTTGTATGAACCCTTTAACTTCTGATCACTATTTGTTTTAACTTGTAAACTTCAGCAGTCATTTATTTATTTCTCTTTTGTGTATGTAGCATAGTGCACTAAGTACGAAGCATTTTCTGAGTATTTCTGTAGAGTTTAAAATTTCTGGATTCTTTCATTTTGACTTTATGTTTTATATTGTTCTTGTCTCTGTGTGTCTGTGCAGTCGTAGCATAAGCAGTTTCCTCCGGGAGTTGATTATTGACTATTTTAACTGAGAAATTGATTATCATTGTTCTTCTTATTTGTTGTATACAGTATGATCTTTTTCTAGCAGGGAAAACTGACGGGGAAATGTATTTACAACCTAAAAGCAAAAGCAAAAGTGAACGTCTCGTTCAGCTAAAGGCCTTTTCACACCACAGTCAGGTTTCATGAACACATGCAAATTCATAGTCTCTTTCACAGGAAGTGCGAAACCGAAGAATTCTGTAAAAGTCCAAACAAGTAATACGACGACAAGAATCATGTGGGGTGTTTTAGTTCATCACAGAGACTGTTAATGGCCTATTAGAGGCATGTGCACCTTTTTTGCTGCAGTACATAAAAAGAATCATTGTTTTCTCCTACTTCGTCTTCTTTCCCAGGTCGAAATGTGTGTTGTGTTGTTTGTGAGTGTGTCGTTTTGTTCGGGAGGTTGCGTCTTCATTCATCGAACGCTCGTCCCACGACTCTCCTGTGGCTTCAAGACCCGCCAATCAAATGCAGTAATCCTGTCTACTGGCTATCCACTGACCCCGAGCAAACCTCGGCACGGAAACGCCACCGACATCCATCTCTGTCAGCGCGGTTGCCAGAAGGGAGCGAGTAAAAGTTTCTTAGAAAAAGAGAGTCCTCAACACGTGCCACTCAACCCGCCTCGCCTCGCCTCGCCCCCTCTCACGGTAAACGGCAGCACGGACACATCGGCTGAGAGGAATTGTCAACAGTGGAAATGGAAAAACAGGCCTGACATTCTTCCCGTTCACTTTGGGCAGATCCGGTCCACTAAAGGGGGGGGGGGGGGGGGGTTGTGTGAGAGGAGGATTAGTGTTGGGCCGAACACCGATGGCAGCCTGAGCTGTTTGCACAGGCAGCAAATAACGTGGGGGGAGTTTTTCTCCGCGTTCCCCACCAGAACAGATCCAATCAGTGGAGATTAAGCTCAATTGGGCGAGTCAAATATTTTATGAAACTGTGAGTGTTGAGTGCACTGAGGTTAAGCCTATTTACCGCCGATGGGAAGCTTACTCAGAGAGAAAAGCCTCTGCGGCGAAGAATGGAACGTCTTCCAGGCTGGATTTGCGTTCTTGCTCAGGGAGAATCTCGACTCCAGAAGGTGGTTTTCCTTATTAAAGCGGCCTGTCAACAAATACGTAATTGCACATTCATTTCTAAAGGCAGTTGATCCTACGTCCCACAGTGTAGGCCTCTCTCTCTCTCTCTCTCTCTCTCTCTCTCTCTCTCTCTCTCTCTCTCTCTCTCTCTTTCTTGGCTCAGGCCCCTGCGCCCCGGTATGAAATGAAGAAAGCGAGTGTTTCATTTCATTTAAATGAAGTGCAGTTCGAGTCCTTTAAGCATTCAGTGGGGGAACCATGGAAAACAGAGACTGGCACAAGTGGCGATGGACAGGAGAGCGTATAGTGCCTCGGTAAAGTCATGACAACAGTGTAGATGTGTGTGTGTGTGTGTGTGTGTGTGTGTGTGTGTGTGTGTGTGTGTGTGTGTGTGTGTGCGCAGCCCGGCTGCCCATGCAAAGAATTATGGCTTTGTATTTTTGGCCGCTCGCTCGACAGAGATTTTGATCTTGTTGAAGTACGAACACAGAGGAGATCCCTGAACTAATGTACAGTGCAGCCCGGGTAAAAAAAAAAGGAGAGAGAGAGAGAGACAGAGAGAGAGACAGAGAGAGAGAGAGAGAAAGAGAGAGAGAGAGAGACAGAGAGAGAGAGAGAGGGAGAGAGAGAGACAGAGAGAGAGAGAGAGGGAGAGAGAGACAGAGAGAGCGAGACAGAGAGAGAGAGAGACAGAGAGAGAGAGAGAGAGAGAGAGAGAGAGAGAGACAGAGACAGAGAGAGACAGAGAGAGAGAGAGAGAGAGAGAGAGAGAGAGAGAGAGAGAGAGAGAGAGAGAGAGAGAGAGAGAGAGAAAAAGAAAGAAAGATAGAGAGAGAGAGACGGAGAGAGAGACAGAGTGAGAGACAGAGAGAGAGAAAGCGAGAGTGTGAGCGAGAGACAGAGAGAGAGACAGAGACATTTGCTTATTTATTTACTGATTGTTTTAATGATGAATGGCATAAATAAAGTTTCATGAACCAAAGGACCACAAATCAAAAATAACATTCCAGATCCTGGTATAAAATGTGGAAAGATGTCAGGGGGACACTGTGGCACCATATTGGCTCTGTTTTGGTGTTCCAGGCAGAAATAAGAAAAAAAATATGATATATTTGCATAACCATTTAGATCTTAAATTGTTCTTTTTTTAATTACATCCACTGACTGTTTTACTAAAAATGTGTCTGTTTTACTCAGAGGAATGACCTTTATGGAAGAGTCTTTGGGAGACAAAGGTTATACTTTTGCTATATGCTGTGTCACCTGGGTAACATCAAAGAATAACACCTTACTGTTAAAAGAAATTACGAATTTCCTTCATTTATTTTTTATAGCCTCAAACTGTATTGTATCCTGTAATCATTTTATTTGTGTATTTGTAATCCAAAACCAAATATCATTGTTAAAAGACCTAATCCTTTTTAGAAAAAGAAAAACAATATTAAAGGGCCTGGCACTAGTATATAAATTGGGGTGTCCTTCTTTGTTATTACATGAATAACCATTTAAAAATATGCCTTATCAGCAGGCCATTGTTTTTTAATCACTGAGAATGTCATTTTAAACCAATAACATATTTATTCATACAAGAGTTCACACAAATACCTACAGGCTCAGTTATACAGACAGTTGGGCAAATAAACACCGCTGGATTCAGTGATCCTCATACATACACAGTGTACACTAAAAGCACCAGTATAACCTTTAGAACATAAGAATATCGACTTTAATCGCTTTACCATCCTTTACACCCACTAAGCACCGCCCCTGTCTCCTTAAATATTATTAAAGCAGAGAGCTTAATCTTTCAGGGGCGTAATTCACAAGATGCTGATATGCCGACAGCAACGTAGTAAGCATCAATGTCAACTCTTCAGCAGATGGCCCAGAGCCACTGGTCCATTACAGGAAAACAGAGCTGGAAGGATGAAGCCTCACTCTCCAAATTAGTGCCAGGCTGCCAGTCTGAGAGTGCAGCCGAGTGCACATCAGCCCACAGTCAGGAGCACTTGGTGGGAGAGGAATAATACTAAGGGAGAAAAGTAAGATCGTAAGATTTAAAGACTTGAAAAAGGTATATTTTAAAGTCCCAAGTCCCTTACGATGGACAAGATTGTATTGCGTTGTGAGGTACTACACGGATGTGTCTGCCATTGTATTAGAAATGGGTCACTAATCTGTGTTGGAAACGACTGCATTGGTGTCATTTATTGACAGCGAAAATGAAATTTGTAATATGTAACTATGGTAAAGTAAGTATGGCGGGATGAACGGCGTCCATCCGAGATTTCCTGTGTGTTCATTGGCGCTAAATCGATTCTACTTTGGGTGAACTCTGCGGTATGAAGATCACATCTGAAACTGCCCTCTCTCTGACTCATTCCAAAATTGCCTTTTAATAGTGATTTCATGGCCAATTGCAGATAACTGGTATCCATGATTTGATTAGGTGTATGATTGGAGACAAAAGGACAAAGTCGAGACAGCTACAGTAAGACCAGGAACTCACTGTTTTTGCAGCCCTCTGAGGAAGAGCCTTGTGCTCGCCTCCATGCCCTCAAATGAAATTATGGACGGATAAAATAAAACCAGTGGGGACGTCTGAGCTCAAGCCAAAAACAAAGTTTCCAAATCTAATTAGCAGGTCTTAAAGTGCCCTATTCTTGCCAACGCCAGTCAAGGCTTTACACAGGCTGATGCTGGTGCAAAGGAAAACCATTCGGGACAGAAGTGAGAGCTATAAGCAATTATTCCGTCCTGGTGGGAGGAGTCGGGTGCTTACAAAAAAGCAAAACAGATATACATTAATCCCCCGGGGATTACGTTTCAATAGTTGTTGTGTTTTGGTAAAAAAGAAATTGTAACTCAGTTTAATGCATTACCCTTAAAAAAATGTAAAGGTAAAACCTGTAGAGATATGCAACTCGGAAGGTCGCAGGACAAAAGTATTGGGACACCACGGGCTAAAAAACACAAATGAGGGCTTGTTGGCAAGGTCTCCTGGAGATCAATCGAACTGTGGAGTTTCCAGGTCAGCTACAGTCCCCTTGTGTGCAAACATCCAGAAAAAATACATTTATTGCCGCAAAAAAAGGTAGAGGATATTTGCAATTTCCAAGTTGTGGGGATTTCTGCGGATGAGGAGTCGCCTTATTGAATACGCGACTCCTCATCCGCATAAAACTGGGGGTTTAATGTAAACAGCAAAGATTTGTAGCACTGGCTATGGTCACCAAGAGATGTTGCTTAGTAACAAAAAATAGGTTCTGGGAGCACATTTCTGTCACCTTGCTGTTTTCAGTTACTCTACAAGAAAAACACCCCCCCCCCCCCCCCTCCTCTGTGTGTCTGAACCAACCCTGATATGTAAACCCAACCCACACTGTCTGCACACAAAAACACAGCACTGGATTCTGTAAATGTGTGGCAGCCTGTTACTGCGTTCACAGAAACCAGAAATTTATTGTGATCAGAATTATTCCTGTAGTCGGAAGCAGGAACATAAGAGGGGTTGCGGCACTCTCATATTTCAGGATAGATAAAACATTTTAAAATAGTCTAAGAGTAGTGAAGACTGGGTTTGGGTTTGAGTTTTTAGTTTATGATTTAAATAGCATATTTTCAAAACCTGCTGTAGTCATGCACTATTTAAATGTATTTGTACAATTTGCTACCTTCTCCAGATATAGTCAACAGGCCAACACATGTTCAGAGTCTAAGTTTTGCTTCTTTGGTTTAGCGCTGGAGGCTAACAGTGCTGTCAAACAATTTATTTAGCTTTTCTACACACACACCTCTAAACCTCCCCAAACTGTGTGCAACTCTACATCAAGGTAAAGTCATTTTATTCACCAGGGAGGATGCTGGATCAGATACCTTTTGCTCCTTTTATTCAAAACAGACCCTCTAGTCTAAAAATTCTGCATGCGTTGTTTGACTACACGATAATATCTAATATATATCGTCATTGACAAGTCTTCATCACCTTAATTAGAAGTTAGGATGAGAAGTATTTCGGGGGATATGTAGTAACAGATACTTTAGGCATGTTATTTTTATTATCAATTTATTATTTTATTTCTATTTCAGCATATTTCAGTGTAAATAAGTATCCCTTAGCAGAACACACCATTATTAATTGAAGCAGGCTGGATTTCTGGTTGAGGGTAGCTGTTTCTAAGGACACAGTAAATTGATGCAAACTGACTAGGAACTCATAAGAAGAACAAAACAAGTCATGCACCCAGTAAGGAAGCAGGCTGCAGGTCTTAGTAGGGTGCTTCCTGCTAATTATTGAACCATATAAATCACTGGTGCCATTTACAACCATGACTCATTCGTTAACATTTAAGAGCTGTAAAACTGAACAGCTGCTGGGGTCTTTTTTCCACATGTTAAGGTGTGCCTTAGAAATGATTAAAAAGGAGACAGTGCTGTGCAGTTTTGGCATCGGAAGGTTCAGGAATGCAAGCAAAGAAGTGGCTAATGAATGTATCATCATGCAAAACACTTGTGAGTATATGGTACACATCATATAGATGTATATGTCAAGTGTATGTCACTTTGAAACTAAACAGAAACATGAGATTTGCCAAAATGATCCACCAAACCAATACCGTCTCTGCATTATTATTTGAGGTTGAGTGGTATGGCAAAAATCGATTAAATATAAAAATATAATGCATGGTATCAGTATTTTCTGAGGTCTGGACAAAATAGCAGGGCCACATGTGTAGCATAACAAAAATAAAATAAATAAATGGGATAATGGGCTCACATCCAATCAGCTACTTGTTGCTTTGACTGCACATTACTGCAGTTGCGGCATGGTGGTTGTTGTTAACAGGCTTATTCAGCATTTTCATAATGCTTGCATTATCAGTGTTGGGGCTATGGATACTCAAGTGCTAGTGATACCCATGATCCTCTCAGAAAAGTATAATGCGGTGTCATTTAGCCCACTTCTATTAACAAGTATCACCAACAGACACAATACAAACATCAACACAGATGTTTCGCACAGTATCAGTATAAAATGTGCTGTGTGGCATGAAAATTACCCATCATATCAGTTGTCGCGGTACTGGACCACAGCAATGAGGTTGGTTTTCACAAATTAGCAAACACACATACAGCCATACAGCCCAAGTCTGTGTGTTACTGTTGCAAGGAGACTACAGGGGGTCCTCGGGTCTCGACATGCAACGTTTCATGTTTACAACGCTCATTCCCATATCTAGTTTGGTTGTGCGTGATGGAGGAATAAAGTATATGGAGAATATGCAGTAACACGGCAGAGTATGAGGGAGTATGCTTACCTACACCATTTTGGACTGTTAAAAACACGAATTCCCGTTTTTTGTAATTTTTTCTGTTACTTAAGTACAGGGTACGAGTACAGTATATTTATGTCCACTTAAGTCCATTGGTAAGTGACTTAGGTTATGGCATGTTACGACTAATACCAAAATTCGGGTTACATCACTGTCATATAAACGGATCTTAACTCGAGGACCCCCTGTATAACCCCTCCCTAATTATGTGCAAGTTTAGTACGGAGTTGAGGCAAGTGAGGGCACTGAGGGTCACCTTTAGTGGCAATGACCTCGACCAGGACAAGGCGGAGGCTGCGGCAGCGAGCGTCACGTGCAGGCAGCACACACAGCACGAGCAGGCGTGAGCAGCAGCGCAGAAACTGCAACTCATCTTCAGGACTGCGCAGACATGGGTGCAGCGGGAAGGGCCTTGGTGACTCCTCCTGCCTAAACGGGGAGGGAGGGAGTGGTTAAGCAGCACCACAGGAAGCGAGGGAGGGAGGATGAAGTCATGTAGAAAGGGAATGAGTAAAGGAGACGGATGGAAAGAAGGGAAGGGGGATGGAGGAACGGGAAAGAGAAACAGAAAAGGGGTTAGATACGTAACTGCATTGTTATTTTTAAAGGACCTTTCCAAAGCTCACACTATTTAGCCTAAAGTAGAGAGCAGACCCCAACAATGTAGTACAATAGTGACACGAGTAAATCAAACAAAACAAGAAAACAGAAAACAATAGAGAACAGTATTAATGACAAGAAAAAAAGGACAAAGCGTTTAGATAAATCCTAAAACCGACAAAAGAGGTAATTTAAACAGGAAAAAAGGCAGCTGACACTATGAGGTAGATGGACAACACAGGGCTGAGTGGTACTGATCCAATTCAATATCACATGAATTATATCAATTATAAATGCTAATTAATGATATTTAAGTTTCCTTCATGGTTTTCTTTGTTGGTGCTGTAGCTACTGAGGGTTCTGTCAGATTTTGTGCACTGAAACTGACCAATCAACAGAGGAGAAAAACCCAGGTTCTACAGGAAATGCTCTGGACCATTCCAAAACTGGATTCTGTGCAGTATTAATTTACAGCCATCACATCTGAAAGATTTTTGCTCTGCTTAAAAATTCGCAACAGTACAATTAAGCTCCCTACTTAAAGGTACTAAAGACAACTAAGAGTGCCACCATAGCAACACTGTTTGAATGACACGGACAGTGCATTAAAATTTCTGGTTAGCTCTGTTGTTACAGGTCTGTGCATTTTGCTGCAGATTTCAAAGCCTTCAAATATTCAGATTGTCGCATTAAATGCATTTTCACACAAGGTGGTAGTGTTAGGGTTTATCTGTACATCAATGATATGCACTGTCCAGCTTTTTAGTTTTCATCATATGCACCTTGTGGACTTGCCTTGTAACACAGCTGAATCAAGTATGAAGTTATTATAGCTTTTACAGCTATTACAGCTTGAGTAGCAGTAGAAAGGAGGAACTTAATTTGGAAAAAATGAGTTATGTTATGAGGAACATACAAAAAAAGCATCAGCAGTGCTATAAAAGGCAGACACTGAATAAAGAAGGTAAGGCAGCAGTCGGAATGGATGCAACCCACCTAGCTAGCAAAAACACACCATGCCACTTAATTTAAGTTTATATATATATATATATATATATATATAGATAGATAGATAGATAGATAGATAGATAGAGATAGATAGACAGATAGAGATAGATAGATAGATAGATAGATAGATAGATAGAGAGAGAGATAGAGAGAGGGAGATGCGATGAAAAGAGGAGAAAGAAAACTGGAGAACTCAAGAGAAAAGAAGGGAGAGAGCAATAGAGGAATATTCAGAGTTTGGTTTAGACTTCCACTCAGCTAATGAGCCCTTCTGATCGATCGCTGAAAGACAAAAAGTGGGATGAAGACATGACGGGCAACAGCACTACAGAAATGAAGGCATCCTGTGCATGTGTGTGTGTGTGTGTGTGTGTGTGTGTGTGTGTGTGTGTATGCCGAGGCTGCAGTACTGATGACGTTAATCAATCATGTCCACAACATTGCCATAACCAAGACCCGAATCACCCAGAACAGTCTACCCCCAGTGTCAGTACATTAGTGGTCTTAAATTACACAAAGGAGTGTTTTTTTATTCCAGAAGCTGGAGAAGTAAAGAATGAACAGCAAGAGGGCGTTTGTCTGGCTTCTTAAAATATATGGGCAAGCTTTTCTCCATCTAGCCAACGAGATGTGAAAGCTAATCCAACAGCTGATTCAATTCGGCAAACCCCATGTTTAGTCTTGTTGCTTTCTTGAGCAACTCAAAGGCAGGAGAACTCATTAAGCAGAGCGTAGAGGATGAAGAGGGACCCTCACATCAGAAATCTGATGAAAGCAAAAGCTTGAACATCACATATATCGCTGCAAAAAAAATCCTATATTGATTCTTTGATTTCCTCTTTAAAATGCTGATGTATTAATTGGCACTACAGTCTGTCTGAGGAAATTAAAAAAGGCTGTTTTGATCAAACTCAAGGTTTGAGAACTTGCAGGCTAACTTCAAGAGATATATGCCCTGATAGAAAGCATTACACGTCCTGCTGAAAATGAGTCCAGTGACAACAGTCACACGGTCTTGAAAATGAAGGACCCAAAAATAAACACCACATACTATTCTTTCATTAGCCTAACAGGACAGACAACATCAATAACTATAGGTATAAAAGTCTCTTTGCCCTTGTTGTTCTCATCACCACAGCCTTCACTGCTAAATGGAGGTTACGTTCTTTCGAACCTGCTGTACTTGGGCTGCAGCCCAGGACTGATGACAGTAAATTGAGAATGCTGTACAAATGCAGTTTATGTTCAGTCTAAAGCATTTCTATTATAACTGCTAGAAAACATTCCCGAAGGGAGAATGCAGATAATATGGAATCCTCATACCATCACAGCTGAGAGGCCTCCATGTCAAGAAGATAGTGACAAAAACTGCAGCTATAATTAAACTCTATGAGGCACTACTATATGATTTTTTTGGTAATAAAGTAAACAAAGTAAACACTCTCTCTTCTAAATTCCAAGGAAGGGGCTTGTGAACTTCATATTAAATGTGGATTAATATTCAATCAAAAATTAATAGAAGCATGAGAAAGGAAAATCCAAAGTGTCAAATTGAAAGCTTAAATTGAAAGCCCCCGTAGTGCCATACCTGGCGTTGGCAGCTTTGAGGTCACAGAAGTGGGCATGGAGGGTCTTGACAGTGTCGTTGCAAACCACATTAACCACGTCCACCTCAGACAGACGAACCCGCAGTTGCTTGATCATCTCCCAGAAATCTTCCGACAGCATCTGATACAGCTGCCCCTCATCTCGACTCAGGGGGGTATACCACGACAAGATATAGTCCCTGTAGCAATAGTCAAAGACTAGAAGAGAAGAGAAGAGATGAGATTTATTTAATTAATTTGAAATTAAATTGTCATTTAACATACAAAACTACCTCTAAATTAAACATATTATAAACATACAATAAGCATATGTCCTAAAAACACATTTCCTTATCTTGTATCTAAAACCTGTCACTGTCAATCACCTCATTAAACACGGTACACCAGCATTAAGGATTTCAGTGTATGGAGCATCATTTTCCATAAACATTTTATAGCTCCAGGCATCAAATGAATCAAATCAGACCTGATGGGCAGGTTGGCTGTGTTCTAAAGAACAAAAGCAGAGGGCGGCGTTACTACCAGGCAGCGGGAAAATTATTGTGAAAAATGAAAAGCCAATGAACAAAAAGTGAAATTATTAAAATTGCATGTTATTGTACATTACAAATAATGTATGTATGGTTTATGCAATGTAGGACATATCACATCTGCAATATAAAGCAAAATAGTACACTGAGTGTATCATGTAACCCAATCACAAAGCAAAATGTGCCTTCTACCTATCAACCACTATATCAGAGCTGCACAGAAGAACTAGACATGAACAGGCGCTGTATTTGGGGCACAACAAGGCCACCATATGACTAACGCACAAATACTCAAGCTGTGCAGCCACCAGTACAACTATACAAAGCCAGAAGAGACCAGAGAAAAAGACTTCAGTGCCTCTCTTCTGTTTACCTGCACAAGTGCCAATACTCTTTAACATGCCACTCCAGCTGCTGGGCAGGTCTGATGGCCCTCTGAAGCCCTGTTTTCAGGCCCATTGGCTTCAAGTTTAGAGCTACATTAAGCAGAGAAATGGGCCTGTAAGAGAGATGCAAACAGCCCTGCAGAGACAGTCTGGGCAGAGCAGAAGGACTCTGTTCCAAGTGACATATGGCATGAGGCTGGTACCCTTGCAAACTATTGCAACAACCCTGTAGGCACTCGAATCCTGAGCTGATCTTGCAGCATTCGAAACCCTGGTTACCACAGCATAATTTTCAAAAGGTGAGCCAACCACATGTTTTGGCAGTGACCTCCTTTTCTTGCATCCTGGTTCTCAGCAAAAAAGATGCTCTGTGACTTCCTCCCATAAGCAGAACAATATTGCTAAAGAATCAATCCTCTTTTTACAATCTTCAAATAAAACTGCAATACTATTTGAATCAGAATCAGATCAAGATTCTAACAGCTCTTCAACTCTGTTTTGTCCTTTATGCCTGTCTAAATTGATGGGGCACGAAAAGTTTCTAGGTCTTGCACTGAAGGTGCCGGGCTCTATTATAATATAAAAGCTTCCATTTCCCTGGTCAAATTACATGTTTTGTTGATTTTTTGGAGCTCTAATAAAACAGAAGTACAGTAAAGCTATAAAGATCCTACAAACTTGCATTTTCCTGCAATTTGTAGAGCCCAATTTCTATTTATTTTGAATTTTATGCTGAATTTAATATATCGGGAACAAAATAATTGAAATGCACTATAATCTTTGTATTCCATTATTTACTTTTTAATGTTAAATTCAGCAAATTCCATTTTTTTCTGCAGAGAACTATTAATTAACAGTTAGAAAATCAACATAAAAGCATGCAATTTTTCTATTCACATTGCATACTGCTTATTATCCCAACAAAGCTAGTGGTTAAAAAGTAATAGATGTCTGTGCCAGATCATTGCCTGTGAGCTATATTTGAGGTGAGGGGAAATGGTTTAAATGTGATTACATGGTAAACTCTGCCTTTAACTGAAACATAATGTACATAGAACCTCACTATAATATCATGTAAAAACATTCACAGGGAAAGTTGTTCAAAACCGCAGTGAATGCAGTGAGGAATAGAAAGAATGAAGAAGGATCAGAAAATTCAGCACTATCTTTTTAGCTGCCTCACTGTCACCTCCTCCTCCTTCAGTGTGAATGAGTCATGCTGGAATGGTAGGGTGCATGCTTCAGGGACTCTCACACTGTTTATGCCAGTGAGGCAGCCCTTAGGCCTCAGAAATAGTGTGGTGTGTGTGTGTGTGTGTGTGTGTGTGTGTGTGTGTGTGTGTGTGTGTGTGTGTGTTTGTGTGTTTGTGTGTGTG
>JBBPDC010019361.1:0-12915 GCA_037974485.1 Hemigrammopetersius urotaenia | reverse complement strand
AGAGAGAGAGGGAGAGCGACTGAGAGATTGAGAGAGAGAGGGAGAGCGACTGAGAGATTGAGAGAGAGAGGGAGAGCGACTGAGAGATTGAGAGAGAGAGGGAGAGCGACTGAGAGATTGAGAGAGAGAGGGAGAGCAACTGAGAGATTGAGAGAGGCGGGGGTGAGTTTTAAAAGGCTCTAAGTAGTTCATTGCAGTATAAAATCATAATTCCAAAATGGTTCTAGATTTGGTACAAGGGTATAACATCTGGACAAGGACTGTTTTTCACTTAGCTCTTCCTGGGCAGGAATGAGAACAGGCAAGAACAGTCAATAAAACAATGAAGAATTCTCTCTCTAAGACCGCCACAAACACACTCCCTGGAAACAGTAGGACTAAGAACAGAGATGAAAGAATTCACAGCAACAGCTTCATGTAAAATACTCCACTGCAGTTCGCCTAGCCTCTTACTCAACAGTGGTTTGTACAACGTTTCCCACTCCATCCCAAGTTTTCCTCTCTAAAATTTGCCTGCCCTCCCATTCAAAACAGACGTATAATTTATTATTCTACCAGTGCAATTTGTGTATAATTCGTATGCTAATATTACTATTTGTTTGTTATTCATGTCTTAACTATATACCTCACAAAGTGACAATGACAAAGATTCATCTTGTCTTATGAACCTTCACCTGTACAAAGCTTTCACTGAGACCAAGTGCAAGTTTAAGTTTTGCAGTCCTGCACGGTGCAGCAGAGTACCAGACATGACCTGTAAGTCCAGTTTGAGTCCAGTGTTCAGGAAGCCCTCTGTCAGGAGCTGCACGCCAGTGGTCCCACAGCAGAGCCCAGTCCTCCAGCTCCAAGCACCTCATCCACTGATCAGTGATGGCCTTGGTGGAACAAGTGGACTACAGGCCCAGGGTAGAAGCAACGGCTCTTGTGTGCGCCAAGCCAGGGCGCATGCCATCCACCAAATGTTTGAGTTTGACCACATTGGAGGCACACAAAGATTGAGTGAGGTCAGACACACCATCACTTGTTACATCCAGACATGCCCCCTTCATCAATGGATCCTCAGGCAGCCAGACTAGCCTCCAGCCTCGAAGTCTTAAAACGGGACCAGGTCTCTTACAGTTCATTTGGAAAAGCACACCAGATCAGCCGAGCAGGTCAGGAACTTCTGAATGCGAAATGTAGATGTGATCCCAAAAGAAATCCACTATGATTGCCTGCAGGTGGGCTACTTGCAACGAACTGAAATGTTTTAAGAAGCCGCCAATGGGACTGCGGCAAACAGAGTTTCATTGTATGACACACAATAAAGATAAAGGATCTAGCAGCCCATCAGAGTAATCAGTGCCAGAGAGCTGGAGCCAGCATGATTGAGAATGATCACCTTCCCCCTAATAGACAACTGAGGACGTATCCATTTCCAATCTGCCTTCCCGTTTCTCCAACAAACCTTCCCCATTTTTCTGCATTGTAGCCTCATCCCCCGGGTAAACTCCAAATATGAAAACTTCCATACTTCCAGCTCAGACCTCCAGTTAGGCAACCCCCTCACCCATGTCCACACTGCTAGGGCTTCACTTTTTTCCCCAATTCACCCTGGCAGCAGATGAACATACATGCTCAAGGACAGTAGCACAAAGTTGTCAACATCCAACCGGCTTTTCACTACGGTTGTCACGTCAACGGCATACCTCAAAACTCTATACGTGCTTCACACTGGAACAAAAACAGTCTCAAATTTTTATTTAGCAGTGGCTTAATGGTGAGGGAGTACAGCATGCCAGGCAACGTACAGCCTTTCCCACACCACCCGACCAACCTTCAAGGAAGCATACAAACCACCATTGATTTTCAGCTCACTTTCAATGTCCCTCTACAAAACCTAAACCATGCTAATGAAAAACGGGCTAAAACCAAAGACTTCAAGAGTAAAAATGGGTCAATGCATAGACTGTGAGAAATTTACACAAGGTCCCTGATCATGCAAATGTAGTCCGCCTGCCAGGCACACAGTAGATCAGGTCAGTGTGAATGGCATGACCCATCAGTTCTCTCAGCCTGATAGCTAAGGCCTTGGAGAAGAGCTTCAGGTCAGTGCACAGCAGACTCACAGGCCTCCAGTTCTGAATGTCCAGCAGGTCTCGTATTTTGGCAACAGTGTGATGACAGAACCTCCTGCAACTCTAAGACAGGCAGCCTTCCACCACTCTCCAAGCAGAAGGTCTTATAAAACTCTGCTGGCAGGCCATCAGTGCCAGGGGCAGTGCCACCCTGCATGCTCTGTAAAGCGGCATGAAGCTCCTGCACTCACACCTGCCTTTCCAGCTCTGCAGTCAACTACTCAGGGACCCTTGGGAGACCAACATAGAAGTCCACAGTCGCTAACCGTGGTACAAGTAAGAGTAGAACTGCACAGCCTGATGGTTTACATCGCCAGGGTAAGTCAGCTCTTGCCCTCCTGAATAAGCTGGCTCTGACCATTCTTTCTCTCCCAGCCAAAGAAGAACTGAGAAGGGGCGTCTATCTGTGTTAATCTTTAAAATGCTCCTGAGCCCTGACACCTAACAGGTTTCCAAGAGAAGTTTTCTTAGACTGTAATAGGGCAGCATGACTTTTGTCATTAGAGAACTCCATGCACTGTTGTAGATCTGAAATGTCTGATTGCCTCATGGATTGATTAATGTGTCGCGACACAGTAAAAGTGTACTGTTGACAAAGCTGCTTCATTTTATCCTTCCTACAATTCCAAAAATGTCACAAAGGCTAAAACATTGTTTCTGTCATTTAAAAGCGGTCCAAAAAATGAAAAGCATTTGCTGAAAAGGCACATCACACAACAAGGAATTGTTAAAATGCCAATAGCAACAAAAATCTTACATAAACCATGCTATGTTCAGAAAAACCAACTGATACAATCTCACACTATTTAATGAAACTCGGGTGGTGTGTAAATCAACAGAGCCTGGAAACAAAACTGTCATGTTCTTGAGCCCATGAATACTGTGAGACATTCGGGCGTAAGTCCTTCAAGTGTCAGACTTTGGGCCAGAGACAGTCGATGTATCGCCTGCTGCGATGGAGCATGGGGCTCGGAATGGAATGGTTCCAGTCAAACCTATAATCTTCTGTGCAGTTAAAATCCGAACCGTAAAAAGAAACATTCTTCAGAAGAGTAGGGCTGTAAAAGCAAACTGACAGGAGCGTAAACATTCACAATATTAATCCATGGATTATGGATAAGTGCTCAAACTTTGCCCGAAACCACGTGCTTAATCAGGCTAGATTTACAGCCAAGGGGACACAAATTGGCCAGTTCTCAGTTATGCAAGCAAAAAGCTCCTTTTTAATAAAGGGGGGGACATTTGATAATGAAGAACAAATTTCTCCACCGACCAGGCCCCCAAACACACCAACCCTACCAACCCTATCACCCCCACACACCACACACCTTCATCCACAGCCGGGACACACTCCTGCACCAAGAGGGAGAGAGAGAGAATAAGAGAGAGAGAGAGAGAGAGAGAGAGAGAGAGATAGATAAAGAGAGAGGGGGGTGAGTGTGTGTGTGATTGAGAGAGCGAGAGAGAGTAAGAGTTTGTGTGTCAGTGCGTGTGTGTGTGTGTGTGTGTGTGTGAGCAAGAGAGAATGAGAGTCTTTTACTTTTCACTCCCATTTATTTAGACATATTTTATAGACACAAGTTGAAAGAACCAATTGTTTGCATGTGGCACACCTGTACGAGCACAAACAAAGTCTGGATTAACACATTTCTTCAAAGGCAGGGACATTATCTGTACTTTTACAAAACACAAACACTCTTATGCGAGGCTTTAAACATCTGGAGCAGGTCTGTCTTGCCCCTCCAACTTCCGTTTGAAAGACTTCCACACAGCCAGTTTCGCCTGCCCCTCTAAGAAATTAACCAACACACACTTAGAACGATGGGTATTAAGAGTATTTCCAACCAAAAACAAACATTATCAGGTTAATGGTATAACAGGCCAAACCCTCTCAGGAGCTGAAAGAGTGGAAGCAGTCTGGGAACCTGATGACAAAAACACAAAGTGCACCGTTCTTTCAGATCGCAGCCCAAACCAAACAATTAGCTCTGTCTCTGATCAGCACTGTCCTGCACGCAGATCTGTCAGTCCCCTGACTGTTGTCACCCCTGCTTGAGTAAAAGCATATACTGTGCTATTATGTAGATCAGTTTGTTAGAAAAAGTATGTGTTTAAATACAAAGGTTTATCCAGCCCATAGTGAGCCCCATGCCCCTTCCTCTAGGGGCAGAGGTTGAAAGACCAGGCAGAAGCCAATGATAGAAGCCAATGAATCCCCAAAAAATCCACAAAGATTCCATGGATGTTCAGAAGCAGCCCCACAGCAGGATCCAGCACAGTCGATCAGTGCCACAGCATAGAGGCTGCCAGGTTGTTCACCACAAACACTCGCCCCCTGTATCAGATCTGGGAAGAAAGGCTCTTCCACTCGTGAAGTCGCCTTTTTATTTGCTGCGGGAGCTGCTGAGGGACTGTTCTGGGGTCACGTCCCCACCAGTAGTGCGTTGCTTTTATTACAGTTGATTCACGCTCTCTGGAACAGATCAAGGCACTCTATCAGGCCTGAAATATCCTTACTAGACACCATAACCATCGTGATGTCATCAACATATGCTAAAAGTTTGGTTGTAACCCCCTCGCCCATCCTGGGGCTCTGTACCGAGATTCCAGTGAGCTTCCTCCGCATACTCGCCGAGAGCGGTTCAGCTACGATGGTGTACAGGAGCCCAGAGAGACCGCAGCCTTGTGAGCCTCCCATTAATGTTCAGCAGACTATAAACATCAGTATATAACAGTGTTACATAGGAGAGAAACTGTGGCGCAAAGCCAATGCCTTTTAATGTCTTCAGAAGAAAAGTGTGGTTAATCCTATCAAAAGCTTTCTCCTGATTGAGAGACAGCAGTCTCATGTCAAGCTTTTGCTCGTTAGCATATGAAATTAAATATCTTAATAAACAATGGTTATCAAAAATAGAGCGCACACAAAACGATTGGTCGTGATAAATGAGGGTGTCTAAGCATTTCTTTAGTCGATTCGTGAGCACCATAAACACAATTTTGTAAAACACATCCAGTAATGAAACTAGGCACCAGTTTGTTAAGTATGCCCTCTTTTTGGGGAGCAAGGAGATTACAGCCCTAAGGCAACTAAGCGTCAGAAGTCACGCTCCTACACACTCCAGAAAAACAGCATACAAGTCCAGGCCCACCAGGACCCAAAATGCTTTAGAAAACTCTGCTCTTAATTCATCCAGTCCTGGAGACTTGCCATCAGATTGTCCATAAGCAGCAGCAGTGGCCTCATCAAACTCCAAGTTGCGCTCCAAGGTGGTGAGTGTGTGTGAGAGTAAAAGAGGGAGAGATTGTGTGTTTGAGATGAGAGAGAGAGTGGGGAGAGAGGGGAGAGAGAGACAGTGTGAGTGTATGTGTGAGAGTTTATGAGAGAGAGAGAGAGAGAGAGAGAGAGAGAGAGAAAGAGAGAGAAAGAATGAGAGAATGAATGAGAGACAGCGAGAGAAAGAGTGACAGATAGAGAGAGGGAGGAAGAAGGGAGAGAGAGAGATGAGAGCGAGAGGAGAAAGAGAGGAGAGAGGGAGGGACAGAGACAGAGTGTGTGAGAGAGAAAGACAGAGACTGTATTAGAGATGAGAGAGAGGGAGGAGAAACTGGAGAGAGAGTGTGTGAGTGTGGTGTATGTGAAAGAGAAAAAGAGAATGAGAGAGGAGAGCAAATGAGAGAGTGAGAGAGACACAGAGACATTGTGTGTGTGTTTTAAAGAGAGAAAGAAAAGAAAAAAAAGAGACAGAGAGAGAAAGATAGAAGAGAGAGAGAGAGAGAGAATGAGAATGTGTGTCTGAGAGAGAGAGAGAGAAAGAGAGGGAGGGAGAAAGAGAGGGAGGGAGAGAGAGAGAGAGAGGTGTGGTTACAGTGGGAGGAAGTGTGTGTTCAGGAGGAAGAGGAGCAGCCCTGATCTGGCGGAGGGACTGTGTTCTGTATTGAAGCAGCGGACTCCGGTTTAACCCACTGTGAGTTTTTCAGGTTTTTAATTTTTTTTTTTTCCTGGTGAAGCTGACCCTGTCGGTGTTCATGGGGCATTGGGTCTTTTTTCCACGGCTGCTCTGGTTTCCCCGAGGGCGACTGCTCTGCTCTCACGGCCTGTGTGCTCTCGAAGGCAGGAGGGCCTTCTACTGTGGGCCGGGGCTTCTTGGGCCCGAGCGGACGTTCTCTCTCTCAGCTCCCTTTTTGCTATATTAAATTTTTTTTTACTAAAAAATCAACTAATTTCTGCAGCCTTGGCGAGTTATAACTCCTTTCTTCCCCTCTTCAACCGATTATCAGCGCCCGCGTCCTGAGGGAGGCGCTGCTGGGGTCGTCGGGCTAATGCTCAATGCTAAAGCTAGTCGCTTTAACGGAAAAACATTAGCAAATATTAGATATGATGACGACTGCTGTTGTCTGGGTTTGGTTCTTTATCCGGTGCTTGTGTGCAAAACACACCCGGGGAGTGTGCGTGTGCAAGGGTGGGAGTTGGGGGAAAAGAGAGCGAGGGAAACCAAATGCTAAATCTAACGTTAAAGCTAAATGCTAACGGCGACCTTTTGTGGCGCCTTAACGCTACGAATGACGAACAAAAACTATATTAAATTACGTTTTTAATTGTTCGATAAATACAACATACAGTGGGGTGCGTAGGAGTGTGTGTAGGGCCGTTTGTACTTGTGTGTGTGAGAAAAGAATGAGAGGGCGTAGCTCGCTAGCCTAGCCTCCTATGCTAGGTTAGCCTGTGTGCTATCACTGCAGCACGCCGCTCCACCTTAACCGAGCCGCAGCGCTGCGCTTCTGGGCGTTTTTAAGGTGGAACTGAGCTCTGTATTGAGGTCCGAGTGTGATGGACTGGGACGTTTATGTGTGTTTTGATTTAATTCAGTGGTAAAATCCGCAGTAGCTCGGAGGGAGGAGAGGGGGGAGGCCCATTAGAAGACCTAGGCTGCTGGATCCACACACTCGTGCTGTAGTACATCTGTCCCAACAGTCTGAATAATTCACCGTTTAACGGAGAGTCAGGCTGCATTGGAGGCCCGGGGACTCGGCCCACTCAGGCTCCTCCGAAACTCCGAACCGGGTACAGGGCCCAGCCCCTGTTCTACCTGCCAGTTCCAGAGATAAGCTTCAGAGTACGACTCCCTTCCCGCACGGAAGGCACCGCCCTGGGCGTTGTCACACACATGCAAACACCTCTAATAGTCAAATACCTCTTGGAGGGATTACATCACTGTCCGACCGTGGACACTTCAGCCCTCAGCTCTTTTAAAGTGCCAGCTCACATTTTTCCTTCAGGGCCGTGGGAGAGAGGAGAATGAGAGGAAGAGAGAAAGAAGAGGAGAGTGAGAGAAAAAAGAAACAGATGGAAAGAGAAATAGAAAGAAGAGCAAGTGAAGGAGAAAGACAGAACAAGAAGAATACAGAGATAAAGAAGAGAGGAAGACAAGTGAGAGGGGGAGAGTAAAATGAGCAGGAGAGAAAAGAGATGGAAAGACTGGGAGAAAGAAGAGAACGAGAGGGATGGGGGTAGAAAGAACAGGGAAAGAAAGACAGAAGAGAGGGTGGAAGACAAAGACAGAAGAAATGGAGGGATACAGAGAGAAAGAAGAGAGGAACACAAAGTAAGAGTCTCTCCAGAGCCTCCAGATATGCTCTTCTGGTCCTTTAGAAACATCTCTGAGCAGCTGAATCAGCAGTGACCTCTCTGAATTCAGCCTGTGCCTGAAGGGCAGTTCCACCCATTTCTCAAATTTTCTTTATTACTCACGTTCAGAAGTAAACAGAGCTGTTCCTTGGGATTTGATGTGAATCCTTATAGAGAAACTCTGATTTCTGGAACCAATATCTGCAACCCATTTTACTCTATAAAACCATGAGTAAAGCTAGATGGGTTTATATGTGGTGATGGTGGTAAAATGGTGGCAAATCTATACATCTGAGGGGCTTTTAGCTTTAAAGGGGCAATCCCACCCTTTTTTTCAACATTTCTTTATAACTCATCTGTTAAAATGTGGACAGAGCTGTTTAGTGTGATTTGATGTGAATGGGCTCCTTATAGAGAAACTCTGATTTCTTTGAGTCTGAACACATTAACTTTCCAAAACTACTTGTGAATCTAGATGTGTTTATATGTAATGATGGTGGTGAAATAGTGTCAAATCTGTAAAAATGTCTTATTTCAGCAATATTTAACTAACATTTTAAATGGTCCTTTAGCCCAAATTCGTATATGAAAAATATAATGTTTTGAACTTCAGGCAGCCTTTTTGTAACCATTTAATCAAATTAATGTGATGTAGCTTGTTTTAAGTTTTGAAAACAACTAGTTTTATTCACATCTAAACCTTTTGAATATTCAGGAAATTAAAAAAAATGATTGTTTTACCCCTTTAAATTACTTAAGACATGACACAATGCCAGATGTGCTCTATTTACATGCACAAATATTTTTTGTAGCTAAGATCACCTCAAAGGCACTGGCATTGTTTAACTATAAAAACATCTCCGTTAGTTGTTAATTAGCCTTTTTGTGCAATAAATTTTTTTGTAATGGTTGTAGGTTTTGTTATTTCAGTGGCAGGAAGGAGTCGAGCGTGAAGGTCTAAAATCTCTTTGGCGCGTGCTTGTCTGAGTGTGACAAGAATTCTGTGAAATGACATCAGAGGTTATTTCAAAGGTTTGAAGTGGAGGTGAAGCAGCAGAAGTTGACAAAAGCCACTCGCTTTGAACCTTAGATTCTCTCGTGATGTCAAGGAAAATATTCTGCTTAATTTTTTACCATTACTCGTTTCTTCTGGCGGTCAATAAAGAGAAGTGTAGACTCATGCTTGCCTTCTTTGTTGGGGTTTCTGTAGTGGTAGGTGCCACAGATACACTTCCTTTTCGACTCTGACGAGGAGGAACCAGTAATACTTCAGTCGCATGCAAGGCTTTCTTACTTGGGCTGCATGCAAAATTCCGTACACTCTGTTTAAAGAGGAATTACCCAAATTTTTCAGAGTATGAATTATACTGTGGGTCTGGTGTGAACCTCCAGCACACCACCACTGGGTTCCTGAGCAAGAATCTTTAATCCCAAGGTACTCCAGAGAGACTGCCCCCTGTAGTTAGGGAATGGAAGTCGCTTTGGATAAAAGCATCTGATGAGTGCAGTAAATGTCTCCACTCCTCAGTGAAGCTTCACATGTCTTCTGTATTATGTCGTTTATGTATTATATGTTTATATATTATGTCGATGGCAGAATAGTGCTAAATCTGTAGGTAAAAGGTTTCGGTAGGGACTATTTTGCCTCTCAATGCTGTGCAAGTGTCCCTTCACTATCAATGGTTTAAAGAAATGTTTTTGATAACCTTTATGTAAGCATGGGACATATTCATAACCGTTTTATGTAGTACTTTCTATGAGGACTTTAGACTCTTTAGATCTGATTCCGTTTGTCATTGCTGTGAAGAGTTCTGATTTTGGCCACTTACATCTTGATGTACAGATATTTGGATAATCAATGGGAATTCCCTGTTAATTAAAAAAAGAAAAAAAGGTAACAAACATAAGTGATGTGTAGAAAAATAAACTGATCCATTGATTAATATTGATCATTTTTATGCCAAACGGCTGAGGCAACACTAAATTCGCAGATGGTCGTGCTGCAGTTTAGTTCAGTAGAACAAGCAGAACACATGCTAAAGGCGGTCGTGGTCATTCACAAACACATTTTCCCACACAAACGTGGAATTAAGTGGTTTTGAAGTTGTCATGGTTAAATACAGAAGACTCAATGCTGTGCAACTTAACAGGTGACGGCCACAGTAACATAAACCCAGGTTTTTGCCATATTTATTTTAACAAAATTGAATTTAGCTCTTCAAGTGTGCTTTATAAAATCTAAAGCATGAAAGTTAACTTTCATATTTCTGTCATTTATCTTTATTGGTATATGCAGAATGTCTGCAGCAACACCCCGTTAACTTACATGATGAAAGGACATCGCAAAGTACAGACTGAATATGTGCAGCCTGCAGGGTAGAGTAGTGGGACTAGACCGAGTGCACAGCATAACTCTGTTAGGAATATTAATATACACAACCTGGGAGTCATATAGTCAAATTTTTTGCGTGGAAATATAATGTGCCATTAACAGGGACATGAAGGCACTATTGACTTTGCTCTGTTTGTGTGTAGGCTGGCCCTCCCTCTTCCCATCACTCTAGGCATCTGTTAGCTGATGTAACATACTTGATGTTTGCTGTTCTCCTCAAAGCGTGTTGATCTGTTCATTGACATGTTGGTGACAGTTAAAAAAAGATGTGCTTCACATGATCGCATTACTAATCATCAGCTGACTTGGGGAGTTTTAGATAGTGGGTAGAATAGAGAACAACTGAATTAGAACTAATTCTGCTTAGCATATTCCTTTAATTAGTACATGTGAATCTAATGTGTATCATTGTACAGTTCTTTCATTCGCACAGGAATACTGTTGGGTCCATGTGTATTTTGACTTAGAGGCAATTGTACTTTTTCTCCTGTATACATAATTGTAGATATGACTGACAAGCAGTTGCACGGCCAGGTGTGGCCATATTTCATGACGTAAAGTTGATAAGATGTCTAGAGTTGATTCAAAGCACTGTTTGCCTTTGGTAGGTGTTCACTGGAATTCAACATGATGTCCAAAGAGGACAATGTCCAAATACTTATGTACCTCACTGTATAGGTATTACTAATGTCAGTTTTCATGTGGAAATTCAAAGGGTGTATAAAACTGTGAAAGCTCTGCCTAGAGGTTACACTGAGTCAAGTACTAGATTCCTCTTGGTTGTGCTCAGGTGGTGCAAGTGTTGGTTTTGCTTTGAAAAAATCGCCTATGACTGTTCGCTGTGTTGAATTCAGTGTTGATGTAGTAATGTTTATTCACAAAAATAGGCTGATGCACGGTAATACAATGGTGCATTACAATACTAGATGAAAACTGAATCTAGTTCCGTATCTAATGTTCGACCTTGTGAATGTCTGTTCAACTCTGCTTTTTGGCCGTGCATCACCAACACTGGTGCTTCTGCTGTACCGCAGTACTTATATTTATTGTAGTCTCTTGTGTTCAAACATTGTCCTGTGATTCCTGTTGTAGGCCCTAATAGGTTACTTCATTTTTTTTCCATTATATTCTTGTCTTGCAAATAAGACGTCTTTTTGTTGTCGTACCTGTCTAATGTTTGCATCCACATGACCCATTCAGGACAAAGGCGTGCACACTAGTGACCGGTGTGTCACCTAGAAACAAAAGAACAAACAGTCAAGGCAGATACATCACATCTGAAAAATCAAAATTGGAGGAATACGGCTTGTAATATGAATACAGGTGTTTACCCTTATGGCTGACATCAGATGACAATACGATCTTGTACAAGAATCTATACTTTATATCTAATTGAAAAGTGTATGAAAGACTTTTGTTAGATTTGAATTATATGAATTGTTTCAAATGATCCATTTCTATATTTTTCTACCTGAACATTTTCTGAATATTAGGTCTGAAACGATATGCGATACGAAACCGAAATCACAACACTCGACACACCCCTTCCAACTCCCGGAGTTCTCCTTTCTGTCCAGATTAGTGTTGTGTCGTTCACGAACGTTTCGTTCAAAATAACGAATCTTTTAAAGGAACGTACTGCACCAAATCACTTCAAGTGATTCGTTCGTTTCTCAGTGCAGTTGAGCTATCAGCAGGGCCGGGTGGGTGGGAGGGATCGTGCGCGCTGCCTGTGCCATCTGCATAGTAAACTATGCTCTCCTGAATCATTTTATTCTGCGGGATACACTTTCGTGGCGACCGTTGTTCTCCATTGTTATAACAGATTTAGTATCCAGATAAAAAAACTTAAAACGTTAGGTTGGCAGTAATGAAAAGAGAGTGAGATTCACCAGCTGTGTTGTTCAAGTGTTAGTTTGTTTTATTTATTTATTTTAATCTCTGCTAAATTGCCACTGCAAACAGTAGGTGTATTCAGTGTATGCAGCTATGGGTTGAGGCATGCCTTTCGCTCAACCCATCGGAAAATACCAAGTCAACTATGAAAAAAATATGTATATAAGGTCATAGGAATAATTGTCATATTGATCGTCAGTTTTCAGCTAGAATTTGTACATGTCTTGCTGCTCAACATTAAAGATTTAATGAACCTCCCTTCATCTTGCTCAGAAGTTCTTTTATGGCCTGATTTTGTATTTGAGTCATTTGAAAGCTTGGCTACTGTGTCAGCTCCTGGAGATTGAACTGTTTTTCTAACATCATGATGTTCTCTGTGCAGCCTCAACATGGACAAGAGCGACCTGGTACAGAAGGCTAAGCTAGCCGAGCAGGCAGAGCGCTATGATGACATGGCTGCTTCTATGAAGGCCGTCACAGAGGGCGGAGTCGAGCTGTCCAATGAAGAGCGTAACCTGCTGTCTGTGGCCTACAAGAACGTGGTTGGAGCTCGCCGTTCCTCCTGGCGCGTCATATCCAGCATCGAGCAGAAGACAGAGGGCAATGAGAAGAAGCAGCAGATGGCACGCGAGTACCGTGAGAAGATTGAGAGTGAACTACAGGAAATCTGCAATGATGTGCTGGTAAAAATAAACGCTGTTGGGTTGTGGTGTGGCATGAATGAGCATGAAAGCATATTTTGTGAAATCTGTTTGGGTACGAGGTGTATAAAGGTATGATGGTGTGTAGATGTGTGATGGTGTGCAGGTGTACGATAGGGTGTGTGTGAAGGTGTGTAGGGGTACGATGGTGGGGGTGTGTGAAGGTGTGTAGAGGTACGATGG
>JBBPDC010019350.1:0-12915 GCA_037974485.1 Hemigrammopetersius urotaenia | reverse complement strand
CTTTCTCAAAACAGGCTTCAGGATCCTCACCAGTCCGGGTTCAAGGCTGCGCACTCTACTGAAACGGCACTCCTAGCTGTCTCTGAAGAGCTTCATGCAGCTAACCTGTCTTCTGCTTTGATTCTTCTTGACCTTTCTGCAGCCTTCGACATAGTTAATCATCAGTTCCTCTTGGCTACTCTCTCCAGCCTTGGGATATCGGGCACAGCCTGGCTATGGTTTGAATCCTACCTTGATGACTGGAAGTACCAGGTAGCATGGCAAGGTTCCCAGTCTGCCCCGTGAAGACTGGTGTCCACCGGTGTACCTCAGGGCTTATATATATTTCAGTATATATTTCTCTATATACTGGTTCTCTTGGGGATGTAATAGCCTCACACATTTTTTCCTACCACTTTTACGCAGATGACACTCAACTAGTCTTCTCTTTTCCCTCCAGTGATGATCAGGTCTCGACCCGCATCTCAGACTGCCTGGCTGACATTTCCTCTTGAATGGCAGCCCACCACTTTAAGCTGAATCCCAGCAAGACTGAGTTGCTTTTCACCTCTCCAGGACATGCAGATACCTTCTGTACAATATCAGAAGAATCCGACCCATGGAAACCACACAGTTACTCGTCCAGTCTCTGATCATCTCTAAGCTGGACTACTGCAACTCACTTCTGGCTGGACTGCCAATGAAGGTAACAAGACCACTTCAGCTGATTCAGAATGCAGCTGCGAGGTTAGTCTTCAATCTCCCTCAATTCTCACACACTACGCCTCTACTACAGAACATTCACTGGCTTCCTGTGGCCGCTTGCATTAAGTTCAAAACCTTAACACTTGCTTTCCAGGCTAAGAATGAGCTTGCACCTCCTTACTTGTCTGCACTGATCAAGCAACATGTCACTTCTCGTCCTCTCAGGGCATCAAGCACAGCTCATCTTGAACCTCCGTTTCGATATCTGATCTGATTCTCTCAAAGTTTCATAGTTCACCCAGCACCACACTGTCTATATAGACATTATATTTTTAGCAACTACCCAGACTTTGTCTGTTGTGTCCAGAATGTCTTTGACCATCCTGCCGAGGGGCAGTACAGCAGCGATTGACTTCTCCAACTACACAAGTGCAGCCATTCCATCACCGACCTCTTGATTACCTTCCAGAATTTGAAGGCGGACAGTGTGTTGAATGAGGCTGTTTGTCGTGGTGCTGTTTATCGTGGTGCTCTTAGTACCAAGATCATGGCTGAGCTAGCCTGTCACGATGTGGGTCTAAACCTGGATAGCATCATACAGCTGGTGGTATAGATAGATAGATTGATCCTGCCGACTATGACAGAATGTGTCAAAGGAAAATTTAGTAGTTATGAAAAAAGTGCAGTGTTCTCCTCCAATTACACCAATGTTATGGAGAACCAAACATGCAACTCTAGTTTTACCAGCACTGTCTGGAGTGACCCAGAGCCAACAAAGGCACTGGAAACAGGCCTTGAGCACGCCAATGGTCATCTTCACCATGGCTCATGTCTTGCAGTGAGCCGGGTTATAATGTTGCTGTGGCCCAGGCTTGGGATCAGGGTAAGGAGTCAGTAAGTAGGGCGTGCAGGGGTACCCCCTGTCACCAAGCAAGTAATGGTCAAATTCTCTTACGATAGGGAGTACAGTAATCCCCCACTTTTCGTGGGGGTTGTGTTCTAAGAGCACCCACGTATAGTGAACAAATACATTGTTGTGTTTTGGTCTAAAAATGCCTTTTTATAGTGTAAATTTCTGAACTCATGACGGGTCCGGTGGTCACTGGTCTTCTCACGTTTTAACTGCAAATTTCGTATCGACCAGGTCAAAAAATGGCTGCCCACGGAATGTGGAATGAAGATATAGCTAGAGCCGTCAGGGACGGCAGATGCACTACCACAAAAGCCTCACACAGTCTGCCTTTAAAATCAAGTCAATGTTGCAATGACCCGCAGCCATTTTTTTAAGGGGTATCATTTTATCCCTTTCACTTCCTGCCCTACAGGTGGCTGAGGCTCTGTGCCAGTCTGGATTCTGCGTCTATGGCATTCTGCAGGATATGATGTCTGATTGGGGCCCGCAGTTTATGTCTAAAGTGGGGAAAGCCTTCCACTTCAAATTGGGGTTAACAATCAACCCCTCAATCAAACAGTCAGGCAGAGCCTGAGCCTGCACGCAACTTTCCATTCTGTCACACTCTGATGAGGCCCCTGTTGCGTCTTTTATTCACTTGCAGTGACTGATATTTTGGAAATAATATGTGTTAGTTTGTTCAGAACTGTACTTGTTCAGTGTTAGTGTTCACCGCCTGTTCAAAATAAAATTGCGTAGAGTGAAATACTCCTGCGAGTGAGTCCCTTTGGCACACTGAGATCATGACACTTGTCTGTTTCCCCTTCTTTATTAATGTGAATGCCTGTGCCTTTGCTGTAACTATTGTGCTTGCATCTGTTGTTTTATGTGTACTGTATATGTTTTCACAAGGCATACATAAACCTGTACAATTACTTTTTGTTTTTATTGGACTTAAAAGACATTTACAGTATTTAAGCATCATTGTTTTCAAGGGGTCTTATGAAAAAAGCTACATTGATGAGTATCACGCACAACTGAGATATCTGATTTGTCTGGTAGCACAAAGGTTGCTGTGTACAATTTATCAGACACTTTCTACCGTGCCCATCATCCAGTTTACCATAGGACCACTGTTTACCAGGAATTGTTTGGGGTTGGACCGTTCTTAGCACAGAAACACCAATGTTCTTATGTAATATTAATGAGTTATGTTGTGCGCAGTCTTGTTGGGGGATTTACATGCTGCATTATCACACCTGGATTATGATCAAGCAAAATTAATGTAAACAATATCTAACAATGATACTGTGGTCAGAAACAAAGCACTGATTAAGGGCTAGAAAATGCTTGCAATTGCATAAAGCACATTGCTTTTAGAAAGTGTGTCATATGTTTATGCATTAATATTACTATGAAATTGAAGGCAAAGGTTATGTAACAAGAACTTTGTACACTCAAACATGGTCTGATCTGGTTAGTGGAGAAAAATACTTATTTTTGCAGTGAGCACAATGTAAACCTATTTATACAAGTGCTACATACAAGTGTTACAATGATACATTTTAGTAAATTGGGACGATCATTTGGACTACCAAACATTTTGGATGATCAGTTCTAGACTGTAAATTGTTAATGAGCATGGGGACTGTATAAATAGTGACTATGTTGAACATAGCTCACTTACCTGGCACTTTCCCCATAATTTGTTTTTTACTGTTCTTTTCTGGTTTCAGTATAATTATGTAACACTTTGGAAGAAAAATGCAGAACAACAAACCAAAGCTTGAAGCTAAAATGGCAAATATCTCTACAGCTACAGTGAACTTTCCTGGAGAGCTGACATAAGCTGGGATAAAAGTGATCCAAACTGCACAGAATATGATCATGCTGAATGTGATGAATTTAGCTTCATTAAAGTTGTCAGGCAGTTTCCTAGCCAGAAAAGCTAAAACAAAACACAAAAAAGCCAGGACACCTATGTAACCCAGCACAGCCCAAAAACCTATAGCTGTTCCTAAATGACATTCTATTATGATCTTTTCTTTGTAACGTTTTAGGTTTTTAAAGGGAAAAGGAGGTGACGTCGCTAACCAAAGAACACAGATCAGGACCTGTATGAGAGTGAAGGCTAGAACACTGAGTCTCTGCTGGGGAGGACCAAACCATTTCATCATATTACTGCCTGGAAGAGTAGCCCTGAAGGCCATTAACACCACTATTGTTTTCCCCAGAACACAGGAGATGCAGAGGACGAAGGTGATCCCAAACGCTGTGTGACGTAGCACACAGGACCACTCAGAGGGCCGACCAATGAAAGTAAGTGAACAGAGGAAACACAGAGCCAGTGAGAAAAGCAGGAGGAAACTCAGCTCTGAATTGTTGGCTTTGACTATTGGAGTATTTTTATGTTTGAAGAATATGAATGCTATTGTTACTGTCATGAAAGCGCCAATAACAGAAACAACTGTTAGCAAAATTCCCATAGTTTCCTCATAGGATAGAAATTCTATTTCCTTCATTACGCATTCATCCCTGCGTGGATTTGACCAGTAGTCTTCATAACATTGTTCACATTCAATTGAATCTATCAAGATATGAAAAAACAAAACAATAAATGACAATAGTGAGATTTAGATGTTCAACATTCAACAAGATATATATAACATTCAATTAAGATATTTTGATGTTTAACCGTTTAGATTTCATTTTTGTTAATATGACTGTGATAAATACAATATTTACTTTTTCTCAAATATGTACCTGTTTTATTACTGATCTGTCCTTCAGCACATGGTATACAGTCAAAACAACAAATAGGCTTTCCTTTCTGCACAGCCTTCCTGGTACCTGGAGGGCAGCTCTCACTGCACACAGACACTGGCATCTATAATTGAAGAAAATATTCTGTTGCCTAAAAAAATGTTTATACTTTTATTGAAACCAGCAGGAAATATTTCCCCTTGTACTCACCTGGGTGCTTTTTTGTGACCACACAATAGAGGTCTTGTTTACTGCTAATCGATTGTGTGCCAGAAGAGAAGAGTCATAAAATCCGACAGTTACAAATTCATGCTGATGCTCTTTACTTGTCTGCCAGTTTATTATCTCATATTTTGCGGGTGGATCACCATTTTTATCAAAATAAACTTCCTCACCCTCTTTGGTTTTGAAATGAACCCTTTTGAGGTTTTCTAGAAACTTAGAAAATAGAGTCCATATGTAAAAAATACTGTGTACTACACTTTCCAAAAAATCCAGTTTTTGCTGGATATTTAAATTAGTGCTATATGTGTATGTCCAAAATTACATTGTCTATTTGCAGATACAATCAGGATTTAAACTTACTGTGTAAGGACCAGGCTGGTTCTTTGTTGGACATGTCTGCATGCAGCCAAGAACATCATGTAGGGTGTGGGCCACAGCATATACTGCTTTATACACATTACTGAAAATTGGCATCAGGGACATGTCTGTAAATGTGTTTTCTACATCAGACAATTTCTCTTTTCCTGTGCACACTGGTGAGTCCCCTGAGTTGTTCTGGGTGTATTTACACTGAAACAGAGCCTCCCAGAATGTTGTAAAAATGGCACTTCCTGCAGTTTGCAGTGGATGTATATCCAGAATGAAATCCTTCAGACCTTTCACTGTGGTTTTAGGTATTGCTAGCCCTATGGCTCCTTGCAGTACATTGTACATATCCAGTTTGGCCAGTTCTGGATCAAAGATCCACGCTTCAGTTCCCACCCACTGGTATCCAGTGACATTATGTTTATAAAACAAATCCACCAAAATCTCCAAATCCCAGGTGTCAACAAATCCTACTATTACTCGAGATGTTGAGCTTTTGATCTGCTGAATTATTCTGAGCACTTTTTCTTGTGAGTAGGTATTTAAATATGGAAGAGAATATTCTAGGCATATGCCCAGTTGTTCTGCAGCTTCAGTAAACGCAGCCATCCCATTGTTACCATAGTCATCATCTCTCCTTATTGCACCCACCCAGGTCCAGTTAAAGTATCTGACCATCTCTGCTAGTGCTCTGCTCTGGTAGTAATCACTGGGAATAGTGCGCAGAAATGAGGGATATTTCCTTTTGTCACTGAGACATTCACAGGTGGAATAGTGACTGATCTAAAAAAAAAAATGATCAGGCATAGTTATGTATCTTAATGCTACAGTGTACTACAAATGAAAGAGACACATAAAATTGCATGCATTCTTACTATGGGAATACCGAAAGGACCAATACTGTTTGCAATAGCCATCGATACTGATGAATATGTCTCTCCTACTATGGCTTGCACCTGTGATGGTTTTGTACAGGGCTCATTCAAGTCTGAGTTCTCATTTCCATTAACAAGTGCCATGGCCATTCTAACGCCCATTGCTGTTGAACTGCAGGTGTCGTAGATCTTGTAGCCCAGTGAGACACCAGGCAGTAAAGAGGAACTGTTGTTGATTTCCTCTATTGCAAAAATTAATGACTGTGAAAACTGGAAGGCTCTGAAATCAAGACTGTTAAAAAAACATTCAGAGAATCATACAAAGGTATTTCTGTAGGATTACAAACTTATCCCTGTCATGTCATGTAGTTGTAGATTGTGTAAAAATATTTAACAAAATACAAATGTATTTCATATCAATAATGCTGATTTTACCATACTTCTTACCTCATGCACTTCACTGGAGGTGGCTCTATGAAATAGGACAAGTCTGTGATCTCACATCTGCTATGAAAGGGAAATATTCCTCCAACTATAATATCTCCATCCTTTGATAGATGTGGGTATACAGGTTCTACTCGTAGCCTACAAGAAGTCCCATTAGTTCTGGAAAAATTGATGATGGCCATTACCACATGCAAGAGAGTAAAGACCCCCATCCACATTTGACTGATATATAAGTTTAAGTGTGTGATGTGTGATAAGCCAAGTCTGTTGCTTCAGTTGAATGACAGAATGACTCTGTGGTATTTATACATTGCAGAGAGACAAATCCTCTATGGAAAAATTACACTGTTGGAATACAGTCAGGGGAGGTGTTGACTTTCCAATATTATCAGGACTAATCTGTAAAATGCATGAAGAATTGTTTTGTGCAGCTATTTTTTTTTGTTTAAGTAAGATTTTAATGTGAAATGTTTGTATTAAAGCAGCCTGTTGAAATAGGGCCCATTGATGAAGGAAGCAGTTTTGTTTTGGGTTTTTAGGGGAACCTTAGGTGTCATGAAAATTTAGATTCTTCATCACTATATGAAATTACACTGTACATTATTTTTATAGGTGCAGCTGTATACTACCCCATGCCCT
The DNA here is from genome assembly GCA_037974485.1 of Hemigrammopetersius urotaenia. Classification (NCBI taxonomy): domain Eukaryota; kingdom Metazoa; phylum Chordata; class Actinopteri; order Characiformes; family Alestidae; genus Hemigrammopetersius; species Hemigrammopetersius urotaenia. The sequence goes on along the minus strand of JBBPDC010019350.1, from coordinate 6,024 downwards.
CCAAAATGATTTGCAATCTGTATTGTGGGTTTGAAAATAATGTTGCAGTTTGATTTTATCCATCCATCTATCCATTTTCTACCCCTTTGTCCCGCACAGAAAGCGCTAGTCCCTGCGCCACATGCCGACTCAGTTTGATTTCATAATTTAAATATTATACAGTTTTCCTTCAGAAAACTGTACAACTTCAACTTTGAGTTAAACAACTACTTAGTTAAGTCTTTTTGGGACTACATGATTATGTATGTCTAATTGGCAGAGATTTTTAGTAGTAGCATTTGAAATATCAGCAAATACGGAAAGGTTGCCGCTTCATTAATATGGCACCATATTCTATAATAATTCAAGCTTTCTGTGAACAAATATTGGAGATAAGCTTGGTGTTAAAGGAATCAGTGTCAAGCAGAAAGTGTCAAAGCTGTACGGTTATAAGGTAATGAGGGCTGTTTTTGTGAAACACAGCAACAGGAATCTTGGCCTTTTATATTTAATATATTTTAGATCAAATATTTAACTGTCACATGCACCATGTGATGCACAAGGGTCATGTGACGCACAAGGGTCATCCGAAATGAGCGCATCACACAGTATATAAACAGGAAAAGGGTTGTTTCATATCGCTCGTTCATTGAGTCATTGCCGCTCGCCCTGCTGTTTCAACTCCTGGTTCACATGAGAACTCACTGTTCTGTCTGCATGAATGTGAATGTTGGTTCCGGTAGGAATCCTAACTTGTTAGTTTACTGATCAACATGCGTGATTTAACCAGATCTCTCACTTCTTTCCGCGCTTGGGTTCATCCATCACGCTGCACGAGCAAACTCCTCCTCTAGTAAGATTGGTCTACTCTCAGTTTGTGACAGAATGAACGAGCCAGCTGTAGTGAGCCCAGCAGAATGGTGTGTGATGGTGGTGATGGTTAATCTTAAGAGATCTTAAGGAGGTCTTCAGTAAGAGTACCCTATGACCTGAAGATCAACCTGCAGGCAGGGACTACCCTGCTCCCATTTTTATTCTCTGCCAAAGGAGGAACAACAAGCCATGGAAGAATATGTGTCAGAAGGCCTTAGACAAGAAACTGTTCGCCCCTCGTCATCTCCCGTGGCTGCCCTGGACACCCTCTCTGGTCCTTACATCTTTACTAAACTGGACTTAAGGAAGGTTTATAGCCCCGTTCGCATCAGAGAGGGTGATGAGTGGAATACGGCCTTCATCACTCCCACCGGTCACTATGAAACGCTGGTAATGCCATTTGGCTTGTGTAATAGTCCAGCTGCATTCCAACTGTTCATCAACAATATTCTCCATGACATGTTGAGTTGTTGGGTCTTCGCCTTATTTTAATGATATCCTCATCTACTCGAAGACCCTAGAAGAGCATACCCAACATGTTGGAGAAGTTGGAGAAATGCGCAGTTCCACCACCAAATTTCTGGGGTTTGTAATCCAGAAGCTGGATGCTGTGCGAAATTGGCTTCTACCCGATTCGCTTAAACAGCTCCAGAGATTTCCCGGAGTTTGCAAACTTCTACAAACGTTTTATCTGGGGCTTCAGTTCAGTCGCAGCACCTCTCACTGCTCTCACCAAGCCATCAAGATCCCCTTTTAATCTCACTTCCGAAGCCATTCAAGCCTTTCATTGACTCTGCACCTCGTTCACCTCTGCACCTATTCTTCTTCACCTGGACTACACCAAGACATTCGTTGCATAAGCGGACGCCTCCTATGTGGGTGTAGGAGCCATTCTCTCCCAATGTGGTCCAGACCAGAAAATTCATCCTTGTTGTTTCTTCTCTGTGAAATTTTAATCCCACTCAACAGCGTTACAGGGTAGGGGGCCGTGAACTGTTGGACATCGAGTGGGCTGTGGAAGAATGGCGTCACTGGCTACAGGGCAGCAGTGACCTGTTCATTGTCTGCACTGACAACCAAAATTTAATTGCCATCCAGCAGGCGAAACAACTGAACCCTCACCAGGTGCGGTGGGCCCTGTTCTTTGAGCAGTTTAGGTTTACTATCTCCTATCGTCAGGGGTCAAAAAAGGCTGATGCCCTCTCCTGTCAACATCAGGTGGAGAGACCCTCAGAAGGATCCCACGCTTATCCTGCCAACTGAGATAGTTGCTTCGCCTATCCAGTGGGAGTTGGAAGATCGAGTCTGCCAGGGGCAGACCTTGGAGCCCCTCCGGCAGAGACGCCATCCTATGGGCCCATTCACCAGCCTTTCATGCGCACCCAGGTGAAGACCACCAATCAACCTAGCATGGGTGATCTCCAGCCTCTCCCTGTGCCCAGCGCTTGTGGTTGCACATCACACTGGATTTCGTCACTGGACTGCTGAAGAGCGAAGGAAAAAACACCATCCTCACCATCGTGGATCGGTTCTCCAAGGTCGTGCCCCTGGTGGCTCTCAGCGGGATCCCCACTGCCAAAACCAGGGAAATCATCTCGGACAGAGGGCCTCTGATCACAGCCAAGTTTTGGAGAGCCTTCTGCTGTCTGATTGAATTTACCTGCAGCTTCTCCTCATGTGGTCGGATTGTCAGCACTCCTGGGTCCGTTACCTCACTTGGGCTGAGCTGTCTAACAACCTGCTCCCCTCGTCTGCTACTGGCCTCAGCCCTTTAGAGGTATGCTATGGTTTCCAGCCTTGTTTGATCATCAAGAACTGGAGGTTGATGAACCATCAGCCCAGCAGTTGGTCCGCTCACTATGTTCATCAACATCACCACTGATACCCCGGGACCGTTGGTCACATGGTTTGGCTATCCACTTATCATTTGCACCTGCGCCTGGAGTCCAAGAAGCAGTTGCCTCATTTTATTGAAGCCTACCGGACCCTACCGGATTAATCCCGTAACCTTCTGGCCTCAGCTGCCTGCCTCTCTCTGAGTCCATCCTGTGTTTCACTCTTCACACCTAAAGCCCTTCATCACCTTATCTCTAGTTCCAGCTGCTCCAGACCCTCCTCCGCCTTGCATCATTGACGGTGGTCTGTCCGTCAGATCCTTGACTTGAGACGTCATGGTCGTGGCACCCAGTACTTAGTTGATCGATAGGAAGAACGATCTTTGGGTCCCGGGTGGTTCATCTTGGATCCCAGCCTCATTCAGGACTACCGTCGCAGGGTATCCTGGGCTGTCTGGGCATGGTCCTGGAGGGGGAGGTTCTATCACATGCACCAGTCATCACCTCTCACCCTGCCGTTTCAACTCCTGGTTCACGTGAGTACTCACTGTTCTGTGTATATGAATGTGAATGTTGGTTCCGGTGGGAATTCCAACTCATTTGTCAAGCGTTTACTGATCAACATGCATGATTCAACCAACTCCTTCGCTTTTTTCTGCACTTGGGTTCATCCATCACGCTACACGGGTGAACTCCTGCTCTACTAAGTCAATCATTGTGTTCATTGTGGATCATTGTGTTTATTTGCACATAATCTGATAACTGCCTTCTTTGGCTCTGGGTCACCCCAGACATGGCCTGTGATATTATAGCTGCATGGGTGGTTCTCCATAACATTGCTGTAATGAGAGGAGAACACTGCCCTACAACACCAGACCCCAATAGCAACTCTGACCCCGATGGCAATCCTGTTTAAATATGGACGAGGATATTCTAGATAGATTACTGTCACGGTTTGGTCAATGGCCGTTAGGGCCACTGCTTTTCTGTTGGGTCTTTGGGGCTTTTATTTTGGAGTTTTGTTCATGTCTGTGTTTTGGTTCACGTTTTCACCTGTCCTGAGTTCTGTTAAAGTAATTACGTTTTCTGATTGGTTTCTGTTCCAGGCATGTTGTGTATTTATGTTCTGCTTTGTGTTTGTGTCATCATGAGTCCATCGCCTGATGTATAGCGTTTCTGTTTCCTGTTCTGTTAATAAACGTTCACACGTGGATCCCTGGCTGTCTGCCTGTTTCTGCGCGCTTCCAGGTGACAGATGGACTCATGATCTTCCAAAAGAGTTAAGAGGTGCGAGACCCTTCCAGGTCGATGACTGGGGGGAGTTTTGTGAGGCATTGGTGTGTGGAGAGCTGAACGTGGCCCTGGTGGAGGGCCTCGGCTGGGTTGAGGTCAGCGGGACCGGACTCGCGGAGGAGTCGACGGGAGGTTGGTGAGGTAGTGAGTTGTGGAGCAGCGGAGAATCGGAGAGCGAGGAGGAGGTCCAGAGCTCTCTGTGGTCTGGGTGGGCCGATGGATCCCTGATCATGGAGGCAGAGCGTCTCGTGGACTTCCACGTCTCTGGCTTGGCCGCGAGTGTGAGTCCCGCGGTGCGGCGGAGGCGTGGTGGTCCACGTGGGGTCCGTCATCCGCCCGGTCCTGTGCTGGCCACAGAAGCCGAGGACTCTTCAGGTTCGCCGCTGTTCCGGCTCGCCCCCGATCCGCCTCCCGAAGCTTCTCCGAGGAAGGTCCTGGAGAAGCTGGGCCACAACAACCACGGCCACCTCCCATCACGGTGTGGTTGTCCTGCCTCTCCTCGCTGCCCTGGAGGGCGGCGCTTCCCCTGCCCCCCAGCGGCCAAGAGGCGAAGGAGGAGGCAACGCGGAGCTCCCGTGGGCCTCCTCAACATCTACAAAAGCCCACTGAAGCGACCCCAGCTCATGGGAAACACGGAGCTGCCCCTGCAGCACGAGGCCGGTGCAGTGCGTCACAGAGAGGAGCATGGCCAGGCGCTCCTTCTCCACTCCAGGCTCAAGAATGTCAGCTGGAGTGGCTCGCCTCCAAGGCCCAACCGCTCCAGCTAGCCACTCTCCCACGCCTGGCCAACACAGTAAGGGCCCACTAAGTAGCTTAGGCCCTGTGGCATGTCCAGGCCCGGTTAGCGGGCCTGCTAGCTTAGCTCCAACAGGCTCAGCCCCTGTATTCCCCAGCTCTGTAGCGATTAGCGGCCCTATTAGTGGGCCTGTCAGTAAGGCTACAGTTAGCGGGCCTGTTAACGGGCCTGTTGTTGAAGCTACGGTTAGCGGGCCTGTTGGTAAGGCTACAGTTAGCGGCCCTGTTAGCGGGCCTGCTTGTGAGGCTACGATTAGCGGCCCTGTTAGCAGGCCTGGAAGTGAGGCTACAGGTAGTGGCCCTGTTAGCGGGCCTGCTAGGGAGGCAGCTAATATGGAGGCCATGGTTAGCAGGCCTGTTAGAGAGGTTACTGTCTGTGAGGCTACTGTCTGTGAGGCTACTGTCTGTGAGGTTACTGTTTGTGAGGCTACAGTTTGTGAGGCTACTTTTGGTGAGGCTACTTTTGGTGAGGCTACTGTTAGTGTAGCTCCTGAGGTTGTAGCCCCCGGTTGTGTAGCTCCAGGTTGTGTAGCTCCAGGTCGTGTAGCTCCAGAGTATGTAGCTCCTGTCTGCCCCGCTCCTTATAGCCCTAGTGACCCTGTAGGCCCCGCTCCTGTTTGTCCCGCTCCTGTCTGCCCCGCTCCTGTCTGCCCCGCTCCTTATAGCCCTAATGACCCTGTCTGCCCCGCTCCTCTCTGCCCCGCTCCTGTTGTCCTCGGCCCTGTTATCACTAGCCCTGCTAGCCTAGAGGTCCCTGTATGTTCCGTATCCCCTCTGGCCTGGTTAGTGGGGTTTCTAGGGGGGCTAGCGAGAGCTGTGGACCAAGCTGACAGGCTAGAGAGGCCAAACCCAGATGAAAAAATACCCATGTATTTTTTTGGGGGGCGTAGTAGGCTAGCGGCGGGTGGATGGGGGCTGAAGGGGGTTAGTGTAGGGCTACAGTTCTCCCTTGGACAGCTAGAGGGTCCCACCTAGCCTCCCAGAGGGGGCTGCCTGCCTGCCAGCGAGGGGCCAGAGGAGGGGCCCAACCAACCTCCCGGAGGGGGCTGCCTGCCTGCCAGCGAGGGGCCCGAGGAAGGGCCCGACCAGCCTCCCAGAGGGGGCTGCCTGCCAGCGAGGGGCCTGAGGATGGGTCCGTCCAGCCTCCCGGAGGGGGCTGCCTGCCTGCCAGCGAGGGGCCCGAGGAAGGGCCCAACCAGCCTCCCGGAGGGGGCTGCCTGCCTGCCTGCCAGCGAGGGGCCCGAGGAGG
>JBBPDC010019323.1:0-12917 GCA_037974485.1 Hemigrammopetersius urotaenia | reverse complement strand
CTATATTTTTAAAGGGAAAGTAATCGAAATAATCGACCTGGAAAAATTTGATCGATTATAGGTTCTGAATGTCGATTAACTACTTTTCGATTAATCGCCCAGCCCTACGTAGAGCATTTCATACTGAGTATGTTGGATTAATTTAAGCTTTGTATTTTATATTGTTCTTGTATATTTTGACCTTGTGTTTCCTCTAGGATCAATAAAGTTTTGATTCTGATTAAGAAGAAGCATATATATATATATATGACTAAAATATTATGCTTTAATTAGTATCCATTCAAATGTCCATATGTAGTTTGTGCTGTGACTATACACAGTTTGTTGTAGTTTACATGTTAGCTGTTACTGGTCATTTTTTAATATTCATGCAGTGGTTTGGTGTGTCAGTGAACACAATTTATCACAGCAGCGATAACAGTGTCATATAACCCATTACTACTCCCATTATACTAATGTGTGTGTGTGTGTGTGTGTTTGACAGGCCGTATCTTGGACCTGAAGACTGGGACGGTGAAGAAGGAGGGACAGCAGTCCTCTATGAGGATGTGTATGGGCTCCAGACGCTCCTTTATCTGCAGAATGAGGTACAGAAAGTTCTTGATTCAGTCTTCTGGCCTGTAAGAGAAGAACAGAGGATTTTGTGTTTTCTCTTTACAAAACAGCTGAATTTACTTATATAGCCTTTTTAATAGGTACAGTTTGACAAAAAATATTGCTACAATAACCACCCCCAGTCACGCCTGTTTTCGAGTGATTTTGAGAATAATTTCATCTGGTCATGGTGGTATTGGTGATCAGGGTAGTGAATGCTTTCTTGTTTTGTCGGGTGGTGATGAAAGAGTTTATTTTGTCAGGGTCTGGCGAGAGATTGTTTTGTTTTTGGGAGGATGATTCATAATTTCATTTTGTTTGGGTATGATGAGTGACTCATTTTGTCAGGGGGGGTGACTAAGTTTTGTTTAGTGGATGACGACCGATTTTCGATGTTGTTTTTGGTCAAATTCTTTCCAAAGATTGAGGTGTGCTGAAGAGAACATTTAATTCCAAAGCTAGAAAATCAACATCAGGTTTTGAATCAAGTTACTACCAGCTAAATTACATACCTTAACAAACTTTATCAAAAAGAAAAAGTCAGAGGTTAGTACTAGGTCTGTATTGATACGCCAAAACGATTCAGTTTGTATCACGATTTTTGACTCACAATTCGGTTCGTATCACTATTCTTTTTGTGGGGTGGTGGAGGAGAGTAAAAAATTTGAGACGCCATTTTGTTTGGAGACACCTTATCTTTACCACCAAATTATAAATCAATAAACGCTTAAATACCGCTTCGTTTCCATCTTTACTGCTGAAAAGGCTTTGGACACGCCTCTCTCGGTACACCGCTCCGTTCAAACTAAAAAACGCTCTACCCAGCTGCCCGGGGCCCACAAAACACTCAAAACACAATAGAACAACTACACAGAGACTCCAAGGTGGTTTTATCACAACCCAGCAAGCTTATAGACACTTTTAAGCCCAGAGTCATGACTTCCATGTACTCACAGCGAATAACTTCAGCAAACAATGGAGTCCGTCCATGCTTGTATGTTTTTAAGCTTTTGGGAGGGCTCTTTGAAACCCTAAGACCCTCAGCTACTGGTTAAAAAGAGAAATTGATGTGAAAATCCTCCTATTGCTGTGAAAAACTCATATGTATACGGGTCCACCCCCCTAGCGGAGGGGAAACAGGAAAGATAGCATAGGAAAGGTAGCATTGGATCTGGACAGGAAGGATAACTCTGGGAGCTGGAAGGGGGAGTGTCGCAATTACGGTTTCATATCGCATATCGTTACAGCCCTAGTTAATACACAGTTATCAAAACACATGAAGAGTTAAGAGGGTAAGAGGCCAAGGGTTTATATATAGGAAACCTATTCAAGCGAAAAGCATTAGGACTAGATAGTCCCCTAGGTGCTTCTTTAAGAGGTGAGTCTTCAGACGATACTTGAAGACGCAAGAGACAGTCCGCTCGCTTCTTTTGAGCAACTGAGGTTCAAGATGAACAGTGTTAGATCTTCTGAGAGGATGAGAAGTGACACACTGCTTGATTAGTAAGTAGGTTCAAATCCACATTGCCCATGGGTCTTTAACACCTAAGTCTGATCTTTATTGAAGAGTTTGTTGTTTGTAAACATACATTTCACTCCTCCAGTCCCTGCAGTGGACAGTAACCTGCAAAAACATCTTTTGGATTCTTTGTTTTTGTCCAACTGGACTCTTTGTCTTAGAGCAGTGTAACCCCACCCTATTTATGAGAGGAGTTTAAGTCCTGTTTCGCAAATGATGCTCAGTATGGCTCAGCCAATCGCAACAGTTTTCATTTACATAAACAGTCTTCTAAGCACGGTAACAAAAGCAGCCTGTTTAATTGTGAAGGATTAAGAGCGATTCCTATAAAAATACATTTTGACTGCGTGGTTTTATACAGACCTTGGGGAGGAAAAATAAAATTAAGTGTATGATATGGGCTCTTTAAACTCGGATTGAACCGTTAAGTCTTCCTGAATGGCCGCATGTTAAGATGCATTTCTCAGCCATGAGACCAGAACCCCTCGGCATTTGTCCTGCAACCCAAATAGAAGTTGTTTTTGTGCTTCTTCTGTTCACAAGATGGTAAAAATCTGGAGCAAATTTCCTCTGCTTGCCCACAAATGAGTGCAGAGGTATTTTAGTGTTCGTTTTAGAAATTGCTCTATTTTTATCAAGGAAACGCGTGCGTCTCCTAAATCTCTCCAAATTTGAGGGTGTTTAAACAACAGCCCATGTCGTGACGTCCTGTGATGGAAACCTGACAGTGCGTGTGTGTGTGTGTGTGTGTGTGTGTGTGTGTGTGTGTGTGTGTGTGTGTGTGCGTGTATGCATGTGTGTGTGTGTGTGTGTGTGTGTGTATGTATGTGTGTGTGTGCGTCTTTCTTTTGCATGCTTCAGCATGAACTAATCACAGCCGGCAGTGTCAGCCAGGAATGTGCGTGTGTTTGAAGTTTCCTATTTGTGGCTGCTTTAGCAAAATCGAAACAGTGTGTCGAAGGTTGACAGTGTGTGTGTGTGTGTGTGTGTGCGTGTGTGAGTATGTGTGCTGACAAGAAACACACACCCGAGGCGAACGGAATCTTTCAAAACATCCTCATCGCTCTGTGGGCCACGCTGTTATTAAAAAAACAGAATCGATTATGTAATCCTTTACCTTAATGCTTTCGGACGTCCCGTCTGAGCTGTGGGGAACAGAGGGGTGGAGGGTTTTTTTGCCTGTTTGTCCTCCTGTTGTGTACCAGAAAACACGACTGCTGCACGTTCCGGAACGCAGAACCTTCTCGGCCTTGCCGAAGGGGAAGATGTAACTTTACCTTGGAAAATGTGGTGGAATGTGTTTGATTAATTATTCTGTGTACTCTTAAAGGACTAGTTCACCAAAAATCACATTTTCGTAATTTTCCGCTACAGCCACAGTACTGTGCAAAAGTCTTGAGTCACCCCTCACTTCTTTATATTTTGCTTCCAAAGATCCTTTCTTGTATTTTTAATGTAGGCCTGAGGAACAGTTCTCCAGGCTTCCTGAAGGACTTTCGAAGACTCTCAGTTTCAGTCCAGTACCCGAACCTGACCGGTTTCAGAGAAATCTATTAGAAATGTATCATTTTTTACTATGAAAAAATCACATATTACATACTAATTAAACAGCTTACACACAGTAGTATTATAATGAGCATTGTTAAAAAACATCCAGGTGTATTTGAGCTGGATGGCTTTTCAGGACCTGCTGTAACTGTGCCAAAATTTCAGAATGCAATTAAGACGTTCAGTTCCATAAGATTAGACAGGGTTCTCCTCCCTAAACGTGTTTGCCAGTTGCTTTTAGAGGGTGATGAACTCATCAGCAGAGTTCACTGAAGCAGAGTGATATCAGTGCGGCTCCTTGGCTCCTCTGGGAAAAACTTCAAACACCCCCCTCTTACTACCTTCATATATGAGATGTGCAGTTGCTGAGAGTCTCTGCATTATTAAGGTGTTTCTTCACCATAGGACTATCTCTATAAAGGTTTTTAGGTAATGTGCCATCAGTGCTTATTGATGAATTTGGGACGTTTCGCAATGACTATTAATGGTCATTTATATACCCTTTATATCAGTAATATTACAAAACAAAATATTCAAGCAATTCTATTTACGTTTACCTATACAGCATTTAACAGGTGCTCTTATCCAGAGCATCGTACATCAGTGCTTTAGTAGTTTACAACTGTTCTTCATACATGTAAAGCTATACTAAAATCAACATCTGCTTTTAACCACTGCAAGCTAAGTTACACACCTTAACAAACCCTGTCAAAAGAAAAGAGTCAGAGGTTAATACACAAATACGGAAAAACAGTTAAGAGTGTAAGAGCCCGATGTTTTTTAAATATAAAGAAAATGGCATAGAAGAGATAAACGAAAGGACTGGGTTGTCACCAAGGTGCTCCTTGAAGAGGCGAGTCTTCAGACATCACTTGAAGACAGTGAGGGACTCCATATCTCTGACTGCAAAAGGGAGTTCGTCCACCAATGGGAGGCCAAGACTGAGAAGAGTCTCACCTCTTCTTTTGAGCAATGGAGATTCAAGACGAGCAAGATCTAAGAATGAGAATTGATGCTAAGGCATAAGGAGGCACAAGTTATTCTTAAGGTTTTGAACTTTAGGTGAGCGACCACAGAGAGCCAGTGAAGGTTCTGTAGTAGAGTCCTAGTGTGTGAGAATTTAGGAAGATTGAAGGCTAACCTCGCAGCTGCATTCTGAATCAGTTTAGAGATTCATAAAGTGGGCTATTGATATTTATTTAATTATTATTTTTAAAATGTATGAAATATTTTGTCATTATATGCATTTACCCAGTTCACAAGGAGCGGAAAACTCTTCAGAGTGGCTAAGAGGCTGCAGAGACTCCTGCAGCTAACGTGCTGTTGAAGAATCGCAGTAAGATCATATCGTGGTCGAAATATCATCGTAGTATTGTATCACGACCTTAGTTCCAACTCCAAATAAACTGAATACAAAACACCAGTGATGAACGAGTTAACAGTAGATGTGCTGCCCGACCTTGTCGTGTGTTTACGCCCCTGCTGAGTGGACGTGACATTTTGTTGATGGCTGGAATTGCCGGAGTCCAGTTGGATGACCTCACTGTGTCGTTTAAAGTCATTAAACTCACATTTGATGGAGCGCTGAGGTCCCCAGTGCCCTCACGCCAGGGTTGGGGATTAGAAGCCAAATCTCTGATACGCCCCTCCCGATCGAAACTGATCTGAGGCTACAATCAATCATTTCATCCCCTTGACATTTGTGGTGTGAAGGCAGTGAGTGGAATCAAAACCAGTTTTTACACTTTACTGATGAGCCACATAAACCCTTCATGACAACTGGCCTCAGCCCGGTTTATTCCTACGGTTGTAAAATGACATCCAAAATGATGCCATATCACAACTAAAAGTTTAATGTACCTATAATACTGTGCAAAGTCTTGAGCAACCCACTCATTTCTTTGTTTTTTTTAATCAAAATACTGTTCTATGCCTGTCAAACTGACTTATCTTTGTCATATCGAGTAGATTGAATTTAAGAATTGAGAACAAATGTTTTACTCTAATAGGTTGCAAAGTGCCTAAAGATACAAGATGCCTCTGTAAAGGTACTCCAACCACTCAGCATTCAGCACCACCAGTATACTGATCACCTGGAATCATCTGCACCTGTTTCTTCACTGGTTCAGGCCTTCAGATGTGCTTTGTTCGGCTTGAATGATTCATACGAAGGTCACAGTGTGGCTTAACTAACGAAAAACCATCCTCTCAAACTGGTCAGGTTCAGGGACTGGACTGAAAATGAGAGCCTTTGTTCCTCAAGAGTACACAAAAATGACAAAGTCTGGCTTTTGGGAGCAAAATATGAAGAAATGGCTAAAGAATTTTTTTATTGTAAATGCTAGCGTCAGTTTATGTCAGGTGTCTTGACAGCCTTATGTAGGTGTAGTGTAGAACTGTGATTTCTGTCATTCTGTAAAATGTTACTAAATTAATCATTTCACTCTGCTTTTTTTCTGTTTCTGTCCTCAGGTGTGGCAGTGCTCCACTGGATCACATTTCTCTCAACCGCCTGTCCAACATGAGGAAGAGATACAGGTAGGTTTTTCTCCCTCTCTTTTTGTCTCTCCCTCATCATCTCATGTTGCTTTCTTGTTACACTGTGAATAATATAAAAAAAAACCTGTACTTTTACATACACATGACATTCATTTTGAGTACTCTGCTTGATATGGACTGGTATTGCAATTATATTGTTGACAATATATCAGTTAGTTACTGTATTAATTATTATTAATTTACTTTGTCAAAACTTCGAAACCTGTTCAGGCTGAAGCACTCTATTTGCCATCATTCAGAGTAGGCAGGACTAAACTGCTATAGAATGAACAAACTGTCTAAATATTTAAAATGTTTTTGCTTATTTTTCACAATCGGACTGTATAAACAGTCATATTCAGTCATATATTATTATTATATTATATATTATATTATATTATTATTATAAATTATTATTATTTAATATAATTAAGATGGCTTCTTCTTGTGTTGGATCTTCTTCTTGAATATTTTGCCTTAAATATGCAAGCAATTCGATATTTTACTAAACCCAGAGCAGTCCTGAAGTTTTGCTTGAAATTCCAAACCAAGAAGGAACACACTGCACTCATTATATATTCTCATTATATATGCGTGGCAGTCATGCCTACTGACCACATATCAAATGGAGCAGAAAGCCAAAAGGGGGGTGGGGGGTGGGGGTGAGTTCAGTTGTGTCTCCATCTGCTTCAAGCACTCAGAGCTGAGTATTTATATATAAAACTGTACATGCTAGGTACAAACTAAACACAGGTGTCACGTCGGGGTGCTCGGAGAGTGAGGCGAGGCGCAAGAGTGCAGGTTCCAGACTCTACGTAACGAAAACAAAAAGCCACAAGGGGCTGACGGAAGTACAACTAACAGCAGACACATCAGGAGGGAACCACGTGCAGGAAACACAGGGTATACCTGAGGGTTGACCAGCACTTGAAACACAAATTCATAGAACTTAAATACAAAACCCATTTAAACAAGAACCAATCATAATACACGTCACTTAAATGAAAACATAGGACACCTGACACCACAGACACAACATACACTAAATTCAAAATAAGAGTGCCAAAATTTGAAAATCCCGATTGCGGCCGCTCTGTGGACGTCACAACAGGTTTGAAATCAGCATGAAAAACACTACAAAACTACATAAACGTATCTCTGATGATTTTGACCTGTTGACCTGTGTTATTGATAAAAAGGAAAGAAATGAAACACATAACATGGCTCATGATTAGGTTATGGCACACACACACACACACACACACACACACACACACACACGGATACATATATATTCCGCAATAAATTACGTGCTAAAATGGCCAGAAAATGGGTTTATTCCCTGTATACGATTATCTATTTAGTAGATGATTTAAATGTATACGTCATCATTTTCAAGCAGAAAATTATTATTATTATTATATTTATTTTATTATTCAACCCAATTGCTGCCAAAAGTAACCCAAAATGCAAAAGTGTATATTTTGTATAGTTTTGCATGAGATGCGTTTTATTCGTGAGAAAACATTGCAGTCGGATCAGCGCTGCACTGACTGCACCAGACCATGAACCAGAGCATGAGCCTGCAGACACGGCCCACACGTTCACACTAATGACCTAATAAACCCAGCCGACTAATATAAATCTGATTAGAACGATAATGATCATACAGTTGTGCAAATGGCCGGCTTGATTATCATAATGTGATTATGGTCATAATTGTAATAAGCATAATCACATTACAACACCCAGAGCCCTGATATTTGTTTGAGTTTATTTTATCTTGGGTGTGATTTCCACCCAGCATGACAGTAGTTAAGACAAGCAGGAGCTCTTAATCATAACATGTTAATGTTTGTGTGTGTTTAGTTCTTATTTGCCCCATATAATAATGATACAGAAGTTGAACTATATCTGTCCGATCTGCTTAGCAGCTCTGGCTGCATCTCCTTACTATCATCCTGCTGTGTCTTTGATTGGATATCGGCTTGGTAAATGTAACTAAGGGGCCGTTGTGAGCAATGTAGCCCTGCTGTCACTTTTTCTGCATTGCGGGGACAGGAGTTTATTGGGAAAACTTCTCTTTTTTCAATAAATTGGTTTGTTTTTTAACAATATATCACAGCAATTAGAGCATCCGCATTAGTTCAGTTCAGATCGATGTCTACAGTGCTTTCCTCAGAATACAATATCCCAGCCGCTGAGGGTGCGGCCTCCTAATGAGCACTGCAGAGGGCGACCATCTCAGAAACTCCCTAAGAGCCTGAGGAACCACTGAGAAGTACAAAGACTGAAAATGCGAACACATGGAAACAAAAGTTTGCATGGGAAAGTTAAAAGTTTGAATTAAATGTATTTTTTGCTCCATTGGGATTAATAACAGTAGTCGATGTTTTTGAGGCATTTAGGATGATGTTCATTATATCTAGAGCTTTGGATCATTTCCTCCAGTATCTTTTAGACACAGTGTAAAACTGACCCACAGTACATGATGTTACAAAGATATAATAACAGATTATGAAATGTATTTTGGGTTGTTTTTCCAGCTGGATTACCAACTGCTCCTTTGCTTCACCTTAATGAAACAGCTGTAGCGCAAGCATTTAAGTCCTGCTGATCGTTAAAATGTGTATACAGTGTCTATACATAAAGCCTATCCTGAGTTACTGTGTTTAAAATGTAGTCCTACATACAGATAGCAAAATGCGAGCGTTGGGTTCTAGGTTCATTTTTTTTATTTCTTGTTGTTTATTTAATATATATTCACATTTAACATAAATAATAACGTAATAGTATGTTATTATTTATATTAAGCTCACTGTCACCTGTTTCTAAAACCTAAAATAAAATATTTTTTAATAGACATTTGCACATAACACCATTTTTAAAACCCCAGTAGTGGTTTTTATTATAATTTTTTTTTTAAATGACTATAATTTTGGTGCCGAGTTTACACCAATAGCCAGCTGATCAGCCTCATTTCAATGTAAATTGTCCCCACATTCAAGATGCTAAGATTGAACAAAGCCACATCATACAGCATAGCATTTATTCTTAGCTTGAAATGTTCAACAGCTCATTAGTAGATACAAATGCCACCATCAAAATTTCACATGGCTGATCGATATCAGGGCTGCAAAGACTTTACTACATTCAGCAAGTGCCGGTTAACTCTTAGAAACCTTAGAGTTCATTAAAATCTGATTTCAACAAATACAAATGGTCCTTGTTTCTAAAACCTATAAGAAAAGATATTCAGTCATTTTTAAATAGACATTTGTACATGACACCATTTTTAAAACCCCAGTAGTGGTTTTTATTATTATATGTTTTTTAAATGACAATAACTTTGGTTCTGCGTGACATATAAACACCAAACAAAGCTCAGTATCTGAGTATCGACACAAACTGGTAGAACTTGTGACCACAATTTACCATTTGTTGTGCTTCAGGCACGAATCCTGCTAATTAGTTGCTAATGTTTCCATCACAACTGTATATTTATTATTTGCAATATTTATTTCTAACAAAAGAAACCTGTTTCTTGTGTGTGTGTGTGTGTGTGTGTGTGTGTGTGTGTGTGTGTGTGTGTGTGTGTGTGTGTGTGTGTGTGTGTGTTTAGGTGGCTGCATAATTGAGCGTTTTGTTTGCGTCACACTAGCTAGATTGGTTCTCTGGGCAGCGAATGAGGTAATAGCAGTTAGCAACCTGGCTAACTTGAATAATTCATGGCAGCCTTTACAGAGTTCAGGGAAATGCGTCTGTATCAGTGTTCATAGTAGCGGAGCAGGAGATGCAGATTAAGCAGATAGTGGTTGTTTTACTCATTTCTGCTTTCCTAGAAAGCCGTTCCTGGAAATAGAACAGCGGTGTTCTGTTCATTTTGTCTTTCACTTTGCCCTTTTGACTGTGTATTCAAACCCCCACACATCGCACATATTAGACATGTTTTTCTGAAGCCCATGACAGCACAGGAATGCAGCTTCATCTGGGTCAAATGAACCTCATAGACCTGTTTTCCTCACCCAAATGATCTCTGGTCCTGGAGCAGAAGAGGATTTTTAATGCAGGGGCTCCACAGACCATGCATCTTTTTAAAAAAAAAAACCCATGATAGCTTAAAGCTATAAACGAGATGCTTTTAGAGCCTAAATGAAATGTAAATTGAATTTTGCGTCTATATGGATGTTATGTCAGTTTAGATATATATCAGCAAGCTAGCTATGGAAATATGAATAATTGAATAATAAATAATTGATGACTTATGGATATGCTGAAATGTTTCTTGAAGAAACCAATTAAAGTGATATTTTGAGGGGAAATCTAATTTATCCAGTTTTCTCCCCTTAAACCCAACATGTTTGGTGTCTGATGTTTGCTTCATGCAGACTCAGATTTCTTTACAGTGGTGAGGAATGGAATTAGATGTCTTCAACAAAAATATTGCGAATTTATTTCCAATCCTGCTAGTGAAGCTTTCTGAGAGTTTACTTGGAATGTTGATGAGAGCGAGATAGTGGCAGATCTGAGCTAAATCTTGCCTCACGTGTATTTCTCCACCATGAATGGGTTTAGTTTTAGGACCAAAATCTTCTCAAAATTCTGGTAAAATATCTCAGGCATCATGTCACAACCATAATCTGATTCACAGAATAACTGTAGCTTTTAGAGGCAGATATCTGGTTCATTCTGATTCTTTAAGTTTGTCTAGAACAGAGTGCTTCACCCCAAACCTGCTCCAAACCACTTTCTCTTTTGGACTAAACCCATGGTCTGATTTCAGGGAGGAATAAATGTTGTATAGAAGTGACCACATAGAAACCACATAAGCATGTCTAATAGAGACTACTGAACATTCCTAATCAAGGGTATGAGGAAATAGGCATGCACTTAGTTAAACCTTGGAACCTAATCACAACAAATGGTAAATATTGTCATGCGGCAAAACAGCAAACCAATGTTATTATTATATCAAAAATAATAATAAACAATAATAACTGCTACTGGGCTTTTAAAAATGCTGTAATGGTGCAAATGCCCATTAAGAACAAATATCTCCAAATTTCTATCATTTTAGGTCTTAGAAACAAATTATTTCTTTTAACTTTGAACTTGGGAAAAAACCCGTAGAGGTCCCGGAAGCTGCAGAGCGGCAGCAAGCTGAGAAAAAGACCAGCAAAAGCTGAATGTGTAGGAGACCAAACACCGCTTCTGAACTGTTTTACACCATTTATATTTGTCGAAATCAGCTTTTGCAAATACATGCTTGAGTTCTAAGGATGAATGCTAATTGCTGTAGATTGGCTTCTGTTACTTTAGCTACATTAGCATCAAGCTCCAGTGCCAAGCTAAGAAACGAACCAGACAGCCCAACCATCCCTTTAAACCTTCTGCTCGACGGATTTGCTGTGAGGAATGTGAAATATCACGTCTTGCTTTAAACAGCCTTAAATGCTTCAGATACAGACTCCAACTCCACCACCCCCACCCCCCCAAAAAAAAATTACATCTTTACAGGCATTATAACTTTAATCCACCATTTCTTTAAGAGTTGTGGCCCAGCGGAGGAGTCGAAACCCTTTTTTCCACTCTCTGCATCTGCGTAAATATGATGTATTGGCCTGACAGGCGGTTGGCTGTCTGTTTTCGGTGGTATGGGGCTGTGGAACGAGGCGGGGAGGATGGATTGAGAGCTTGCTGTGGAACGGTGTTTCTCTGAAAGATGGAACGCTTTAGGGGGAAACGTCTGGAGATGAGCCTCTCTCTTCTGCGGCTGTTTGAAGCGCACGCTCGATTTGAAAATGGATTTTTGGGAAAGGCTAATCCTTCTGTGACCTATATGGTATCTAACGTGCCTCTCTTTGCGTGTATGTGTGTGTTGGTGTGTTTCGCTCCTTCAGGAACGGTCTGGGCCCGTCCAAGGAAGGAGAGGCGCAGTATTCGGTGGTGCATTGCACTGGCTACATCAAGGCTTGGCCACCAGCAGGTATTTACAACACACACACACACACACACATACACATACACACACACACTACTTCTCAGTATGCTGCCTTGTTTCAACTCACAGTTATTGATACCACTCAGTTCCATCATACCTCACATATACCTCCATCAAAGCACTAAACTCACCCCTCATTACTGTGTGCTAGTTTAATGGTACTATGTTGATGGGAATTAAATCATAATAACCTGCCCCATATAATTCATCACATTACTGTGTATTTTGCATCACGTTTATCCAACTTGATCAAATCTGACCTTAAGGACCTGTTCCATGTATTAAACAGAGCATTTCTGTTATAGCGACAGGCGTGGCATATAATATTTCTTTACTAACCCTAAGACTGAACATGGTATGGCAGATGTCATATGAGTTGTCAGGTCAAAATATTCCCATTCTTACAACAGCATCCTGTTACTTTTCCCGGAAATTGTCATCACAGTTGCCAGTGCTTGATGTCATGACAGCGTATGTCACTGTCACGTTCCCCTCTTGTATGTGGTTGGAAAAACTGAGAGCACCAACTTGAACCGCCATGCTTGACTTGAATGTGAGTTTATTTACAGGGATAATGCAGAGCAAACAGAAACAGGCCCGTGGGCCATTCAGGAGAATAACAGAAAGCACAAACAGGACCAGGAGTACTTACAGGGAGAGGGACTGACACATAGGACAGTGCTGTGAACGAAAAACCACCATCGCTGACAAGACATG
>JBBPDC010019276.1:0-12920 GCA_037974485.1 Hemigrammopetersius urotaenia | reverse complement strand
TATATATATATACACACACACACACACACACACACACACAGGTGAAGGATGAAGGAGTTAGTCTGGTGGACACTGCACTTCTGAAACTCTTAGTTCTCATGGTCATTACTGAATTATTGTCTGACATATCGTTTATTATTATAGTTACCATAATAATGGTCATATTAAGAATTCTGTGTTTAATCTTAGAGAAATTAGTTACTGAATAAAGGCTAAAACGCCGCGTTTCTGTGGATCATTCCTCACCAAAACAGCAAATATTATTATAAGTCACTGATAACTAATCATTACTACTCTAAAACGTGTGTAGAGGTGAAGGAACAGCTCAAACTGGCCGATAGATTGTAAAGGAATTTCATACTTTTTAACAGAAAGTGAGATTCAGGCCAAATATTATCATATAGGCTCAGCACAGAAGTTCCATTTGGAACAATAAGGACATTCTCTACAAAAACAGCCTCGCTGTCCTCGTTTGTTGTTCTCCTTCTCTGTCTGTAATCCTGGGCCTTGATTTGTCGGTGTTATGTACATTTTTTCTGTATTTCATGAACTGCTAATAAAGAAATAAGTATTGAAAAAAAGCGCGGATCCTCTTACCGTAAAGTGTGTATTAGTCGCGCACTCTTTTTTGTTTCACAGAAACGCCCGAAACCCTCCCCGCCCCTCGGGAGGCCCTGTATCCGTCCCCGCAGATCACATTAAAAATGCTCGGATTACAAAATCATCATAATCCACCACAAATCAGAACAGTGATCAATGTGACGTGAAATATGTCAGTAAGAGGGTATATGTAATAATATTATATATTACGTCACGTTTTTTTCAGTAACTCCAGGTCCTTCCAAGAGTATCCGGCTGCGACGGTGTAAGTATTTAATGTACATTCTGACTCACAGTTTTACTGAAATATCATTTAAAGGTGTTTAACCTGAAAATGCTGCACTGATGGAACCCACATTTAATCGTATAGTAGTTTAGAAAAGTAAACGATCCTCATCTTACCGACAGCGGGTCTCAGCTTTGTCTCGGAGCTCAAACCGAAAGTGAATCAGACACAGTTCTGCTGGGAGTCGACTGTCTGATTCCTCCCTTCTGAGCAGGAGGAATCGACTACAAAGCGAGTCTTTTGAACTGCGTTGTTTATTTTATAAAATATTAATGATATATTAATATTATAAAATGAATGATTTCTGAATTGTAAACAATTGAGAGATTTTCCAATATCCCTCTAAACTCTACAGTAAAACAGGTTCTCGTTAAATAAAGGTTAAGTATGGGCACAGTTTGTAAAATCACATCAGCGTTCTACAACACACGTTTTAAACCAGCTTCAAGGGGAATAGGAGATATCTGGAGAAAACTTGAGTCTAAATGAGAAGTAGTAGTTTCTTAATATCCCACAGGATGAGTATAGTTAAAAAGTTATTCATATTTTTGCTGAATGGCAGCAGCTCATGGTAAATGTATGTGAATCTTTTTTTGGTGTTATAGACTGCCGACATGAGCAAATTCAGACTGAGCTCATTTAGGCCTACCCTTTACCCGCTGTGATTTCTATATATTTGAAAATGAATTATTTCAAGTCCATTAAATTAAAATTATGCTGAGAGTAATAGAGTGTATCTGGGACAAACGGACAGTAGCAGTTATTATTGTTACGGAGTTGTTTTTGCTGTATTGTCACAGTTCCTGCCTGGGACAGTTCCTGACTGCGACCACCAGGGGTCGTCAACAGACCATGAACTGCCATTGGACTTGTCTCCTCCCTGATTCACCTCACCTGACCTATTACTCGTCTCACCTGAATGTGTTCGCCTTATTGATTGTCTGTTCCCCCATTGGTCTGTTTTTGTGTTGCCTCCTGTATTTATAGTTGTCTTCCCTTTTAGTTCAGTATGCTTGCATACATTCACACTACCTTATTATGTTCCTGTCTCCTTGTCAGTATACTCTGTTCATTCCAAGTCTAGTCTGTATCCTTAGTTCTTTGTTTTCTGTAGATTGCAGTCTTTGCACTTGTAAATAAACCTGTTTAGTTGCACAATGGACGTCTGCACTCGTGCCTCTTCATCTCATCATCCCAGACGGGACATACCTGTGACATGTATGATGATCCACCATTTGTTGCACTTCTGGAACGGATCCATGCTGCTTGCGTTCTAAGTGTTAATGATTAAAGCTGCACTGCACAAATTACACTGAATATATGATAATTAGTTTGATCTTTGGTCATTTGAATCATGCGTATTGTAAAAATCATGTGTATTGTAAAAATGCTTCAGAACCCACTGGACATCTGTCAGTTCTTTGGAAAGGCTGGTCTTCTCAACCTCTCGTTACTGCTGCCATCAGCTGCCTCTTGATTCTGGTGAGTGAATGAAAGTCTTCCAGTGTTCATGTGGAGCAAGACATGACATTATATCCTCCTGAGACCCAGCCCATTCATTTATGTCCCTTATAATGGACATTTTGTTCAACTGCATCTTCCTTAAGTATTTAGAGATGCCCTGTGGTATTCTGTAGAGGACATCCTGGGCTTTCCAGTGATGTGTCATGTTAGGGGTTTGCTTGCTGGGAACAAGGACTGCAATGGCAAAACATACATGAGGTGCACCAAATGCAACGTGTTCCTCTTTATAACCAAAAATAAAACATGCTTCCAGGACTATCTCACCTAAAATACCCAGAGGATGTTCTATGACATATAATTCAGAAAAATATATATTTCATTGTCTTTGTAAGCAGTAAGCAACAGAAGAGCGATACAGAATATTATTGTTCTTGGGTTAATATTACATTTATTATGGGATTTGTCCTGTTGTCCTCTACAGTGGTCATGCTGGGGAATTAAAATAAATATATTCAAAGAAATTTAAATTGTAATGTGTTTTTAGGCCCAAATAGGAAATCACACAAAAAAGAAATTATAAGACACATTTTTCTTTGGTTCTCAGGAGGATATATTTGTTTTCTTTCCTTTGTTCTTATCACAACACAGAAAATGACTGACAATGCAATTCAATAAATCAAAGTAAAACATTTACAGAAATTTATAATCAGAATATCTTCTGTGCACAGATTCAGAAACATTACTAAACAACAACAAATACTAAACATTACTCTTGTAGTTATTACGTTTTTTTTTTTTACATGAGGCTTAAATGTGCTCAATAAATGCAGAACAATTGCCGAGCCAGCAGTCTGGTGTTTTAACACCATCGGTCAAATAATCTGCAGAGACATTTTTCAGCAGGTTCTGGGCATTTGTATTTATTTGATTAATTCAAAATATGTTTAGTGAAAAACCACGTTGTTGTGTTTTGTCAAAAATAATGCCTAAAAATACCTATTTTTATAGTGTAAAGCCTAAATATGCCCAAAATATGCTCCCATATTTTTAATGCATTACCCTTAAAGAAAATGAAATGGTAAACCCGTATTCACCCGTATTAAATTCCCCGCTGAGATATGCAACTCAGAAGGTCGCGGGACAAAAGTATTAGGACACTAACACAGGTCCCCTTGTGTGAAAACATCCAGAAAAATATATTTATTGCTACAAAAAGCAATTGTCAGTTTCCGCCATACTGTGGGGATTTCCGCATAAAACTCAAAACACCCATCATTCATTAAAATGTTGGTTTGTAACTGGACTTGAGATTGTCAGCAGAGACACAAAGGTATCCTTAACTGGGTTAACTGAATACTATAAAACTGTACACTGTAAAACCTGCTCTTAAACATATATAATTATGCGCGTGTAAGTAAATGACTATACAGTAAGCTTATCATGGGGGTTGTTTTCCAAGAGCACCTGTGTTGAGGAAAAAAAAAAAAAAAAGGCCTATTTTTATAGTGTAAACCCTAAGTGTGCCCCCAAATATGCTCCCAAAACACTTTACTTTCATTTTAACTCAGCTCAATATATTACCCGTTAAGAAAATGTAAAGGTATTGTACAGTGTACACTGATCTACCGCAGTGCTACAATGTAAAATAATGATGTTACCCCTGTATAGACTGTACTGTAATCAATGCACACCCATTTTCTTTGGTTTGCATTGTCGTTTTCTTTGGTATAAGCAGGATAAATACATTAATACATTAATTTACAGTAATAAAGATACAGGGCTTAACGAAGAACAAAACAAAAAACATGAGAACACTGGAGACTCTCCATGGGGGAAATTCTGGACTACAGCAGCCACATCATTCCATTCAGATGTCTGATTGTCTTGCTCACCACAGTGCCCAAACATGAACAACCAGAATGAGGACGAGGAGGCGTGACGGACGACGCCTGGACGTCACAAAAGCAAAAAAATGTGGAGTATATCTGCAGTTTCAGTGCATGTGCAGGGATTTCCACGAACAAATATTAGAACGGTTCTCAGAAAAAAAATCAATGACAGACTGAAGCCGTGAAAGCTGAACCGTGTATAAACAGCTGTTTATGGTACATAGATACAGAGATGAACTACTGTGATACCAGTTAAGACACTACATTCAATAAAATGTTTTTTATTGTTTTATTAATGTATCTGGTCCTCTAAAAGTCAGAGCCGCAGTATAAAGATTAAGAACATAGCTAAGAAATATTTTTTTTATTCATAATGAACACTTAGACAACCCAGCACAGAAATTAGCAGTGAACTGCAACTAACAGCAAAATACACACATTTGAAGTGGCTGGTTAAAGACTTAATTTCATTAAGATTAATGTTTATAAGCACAGGATGATTAAAAAATGTACAAAGAAAAGTAATCTCTCATTCCAACTATAATCTTAGCGCTTTGATTTTTGTTCTTCTGTATTCCATGCATTACAGCTCTGATCTCCCTCTGTTTACTCTCAGTTTAAAACAGTTTCATTTCCCAGCTAAGCAAAAGTTTAAACCTGATTTATAAGTTCCTTCTTAATCTAAATATATCTTTTAGGTGTGCGCTTCAGCTGCGTGGGAAATGAAATGATGTGAAAAAGGAAATAAAAAAGTGCAATACATGAAGACAGCTGTAGGGGTCACCCTGAAGCCTTTCGTTTTGTGTGTTCATGTTAATTGTATCTTCATGTTAATTGGTGGGATATGGCTTCCATTGCTTGAAAGATGTGATAGTCTCTTAGGTCCAGTACGAAAATTAAGGAAACAATCCTTGCCCATCAGACATGTCTTGGAGGACTGACTACATCAGGAAAGAGAGAGAGAGAGAGAGTGTGTGTGTGTGTGTGTGTGTGTGTGTGTGTGTGTGTGTGTGTGTTTGTGTTTGTTGAGGAGGTTATTGCTGTAGATGTTCAGATGAATGTCTCCATGAATACCCTTCTTCCACATTCACACTCTGATCTCCTCTTCGCCCTCAGGGAACACATATGGTGCCCTTCGTGGCCCGGTTACGACTTTGTTCCCTCCATAATGACGCGCCAGAACGTCGGACGCCTGCTGGAACCTTTCGGCTTCCATAGTCGGCTCCGCCCTCCCCGGAGACCACAAGGAAGCATCCGGCCTCACCTGTTTCACAACGTCCCCGTTCTCATCTGTCTCTGTGTCCGGCAGGATCCAGTCCGGGCTGCTGGAGCGCCCCCTGCTGCTCACACAGGGGCTCTCCACCGCCATCTCAAACAACGAGCTCGGCTCCTCCTCCTCTTCCTCTTCATCTTCCAGGTCCTGCTGCATCCCCTGGAGGCCACCGTGCATGAGGTCCAGCAGCTCAGTCATGAGGGAAGGCCCGAGGTCGACGGTAAAGGAGGTGAGTGAGTCGGAGCGCTGGAGTGCAGGAAAATCCTGGTCTGAGCCTCGCTGCTGAGGAGGGGACGATTCTGTCAAGCTCCTGTCCTGACGAGACAGACGAGGCAGCGTGACGAATCCTGACTGGACACCTATAGAAAAACAGATATGGGTTTACAACACATTTACACCATGTTTTATAATATTTACAGTATAATAAAATAGCTTTCCTATCGTAAAACCCAATAAACATTATTTCTTATATATTTTTTTTGCTTTTGTGATGCCATGCCCCCTCGTTCTCCTGCTGGGTTGCTAAGCAGCCGCCCTAACATATACCCTGCATAGGGTTTAAAAGTAGCCAATCCAAGCACGATATTTATTTTTCCTTGGTGCTGATTGGCTTTTCCCATTTTTCTTCTTAAAGCCCTGCATGTTTCATTACTGTAAAATAAATTATTAGTGCATTTAACTGCTAGGACTGGCTCCCATGAGCGGTAGGAGGTAGGTGTAAGTGGCCTTTGTTAAAGGGGGGGGGGGGTAGTTATTGAATGTAGTAGTAAAGGCTGTTTATGTGTAAACTGTGTGTTTGTGTGCATTATGTCATGTATATGACCCCTTCTCACCACTCACCCTCCTCCAGAGTGTTAGCTGCTGGAGTTGGGTGGTGGGTGAGTTGAGAGTTATTTGTTGGGAGATGTGGGTAAAACTTGGGGCATGCAAATAAGAGTGCAGAACTCTCAAGAGTGTGGAAGTTTGGTTGGAAACTGTTGCAGAGAAATAAAATAATTATTTGCTTGAAGAGCAGTGTGTCTTACCTTTTTTTCCCTCATGCTCACCTCAATACTGTTTATACCGTGTTGATGTTTTAGCACTGCTAGAATTCAGTGTAAACTGAACAATGTGGATACGGGTTAATCTTTACATTTTCTTTAAGGCTAATATGTTTAAAGTGAAATTAAAGTGTTTTGGGAGTACATTAAACCCCCATTTTCATGCGGATCAGGATTCACACATGGAATTTTTTTTGAGAACTGAACTCATAGTTTTACACAGAAATCCCCACAATAACGTGGAAACTGCAAATATCTTCCACTTTTTTTGCTTTTTGGTGGCAATAAATTTATTTTTTCTGGATGTTTTCACAAAAGGGGACCCTAACCGACTTGGAAGCACTTTTTTCGTATTTCACACAAGCCCCTGCGCTCCATGCACGATTTCTCCACAGTGCAAGCACTCAGACACTTCAAACTCCACAGTTCGATTGATCTTCTTTCCAACGAGCCCCCATTTATATTTTTAGCCCGAGTAGATCAGGGGTTATTCCCCTCGCAGCGGTGTCCCAAGATTTTGTCCAGCGACCTTCCGAGTTGCATATCTTGGCAGGGAAAGCACTCGGATACTTCAAATTCCGCAGTTCGATTGATCTCTGGGAGACCGTTCTAAGGAGCCCTCGTTTGCATTAAACTTTATTTAAAATGAAAAAGTGTTCTGGGAGCATATTTGGGGGGGCATATATTTTTTGACCAAAACAACACATTTTTTCACTATATTCGGGTGCTGTTTGTTGGAATATAATTGGGTTAACACTATGAAAATAGGCATATTTCACTATACATGGGTGCTCTTGGAAAGTACTCTATAAGAAGTATAAGAAGCTCAGTGCCAGAAATGTGTGATCTTAAATCATTTAAATTCTCCTATTGTTTAATATTAAAATGAAATGTGACTGAAAGATAGATTACGATACACAATAGGTATGGTATCATAAAGTGTCATACGTGAACACACCACAGCACAAAATTAATTCTCTGCATTTAACCGAATCACCTGAGTGAAGCACCAGCCTGTCAGTGACAGCTTCTGGGCAGCAGGGTAATAGTAGTATGTTGAAATACATACAAATTGCACTGGTGGGACTTCCTAACTACTAGACCACCAGCTAGTCCAGGTGATTTCCATGGACATGAAGGTGCGCTGACTTGAGATATGCTGAGATGGCATTTGGCATATGAATACATTTATAAAATATTTTAAACTGAATAACAAAGATTAAATAAAATAATCCCTCCTAGTGAGCCACTGTTAAGGAGGACATTTACTGTAGTGTATTCTTTTGTTCACTAGATGTCAATGTTATGCCGTGCAGCATGAATGTGCAGTTCTAGTGCTGGAAGGTCGGTTCAGCACAGTCTAGTGATCTCCCTGCTCAAACACACCTGGTTCAGCTCACATGTTAATTGCCAGGATTAGTCAGTGTGTTAGAGGAGGAGAACCACCAAACCATGACCAAAGTTGGACACCCATGCATTGCACACAGGAATCTGCCCCTGTGATTGGAAGGTTGTGGGTTAAAATCCCAGGACTGTCAGTGTCACCATTGAGATATACACTACTCCACAGGCACTGCATCGCTGGCATTGCTGGCCGACGAAAGGGTTAAAATCATAGAGGAATTCCACGCTGTTCACATTGTGTGCACACTTACACAAACACTCCCACGCCACCAATACCACACATAAATCATTGTGTTAAGACATCGTTATAGATAGACAGAGCTGAAGAACGGCGGATATTCTAAGAACAGTAAGTAATGAACTACCACGCTATCCTCTCCATTAAAAGTGACCTACAATCTGTTCATAAAAATTTAACCCACACACATTCTGTGTGTGTCTGTGTGTGTGTTTATAGGACCTAGGGAGGGACTGTCCTGTCACCCACCCACTTACACAGGCAAAGAATCAGATTGCTGCAAGATTGCACACACACACACACACTATGCCTATTCTAAGCCCTCTCCTCTCTGTTTTTGGGTGAATTCTTTCGGCGTTGGGTAAGAGCTCCTAGGACAAGGGGAAATTCCAGACATCCTGCAGTGAATACTGTATACACACACACACACACACATATATAAGCCATTCCATATATTCCATATATTCATTCCATCAGAATGTACGAATGGAGGTCTGCTGGTGTGTGTGTGTGTGTGTGTGTGTGTGTTTGTTGTTCATGTATGTAAGTCTGTGTGTAGCTTTAATTGCACTCAGGTGTCGCCACGGTGATTCTGGATGACTCAGAAACAGGCAGAGTTTAAGTTTGTTGGAATCTGAGCCACAGTTGTGTGGTGGAGGGGGCGAGACTAAAACATGCACACTATACAATATATACAGCCCTCGCTGCTGTACAAGGAAACAGATTTTGTGGATGGTTCTCAACAGTTTCTATCTTTCAAAAAAAAGAACATGTTTACTTTTCATGTGTTCATATTTGTGTTCAAGTCTTACCATAGGAGTACAGTGGCTGTTCCATGCAGCTGGTGGAGGTGGGGAGGAGTGCCCCCTCCAGGCCACCATTGGCCAGGTTGAGCTGGGGCAGGGAGATGGCATTTTTTATGATGGGTGAGATGGGTGGGGGTGGCGATGATAGTTCACGGGAGTCAGCCCTGAGCCTGGGCTGGGGGGTCCTCCTGACATGGCGGAGCGTACGAGAGAAAAACCTCGCCGGTTTGGAGTCAGGACTTTCCGGGACACTCCTCTGGCCTCCATGTTCGCTGAGGAACGAAGTGTCTCCAAACACATCACCCCCACGGCCCACATGCATGGTGTGGCGGAAGTCCCCCAGAGGCAGGCTGATCATTTCGGTGGAAAGTTCGGTCTTAATGCGACGCCTGCTGTGGGATGTTGATACCAGACCTTTAATCCCAGGGAGCTTGCCCAGACTCATGGTGACAGAAAATACGATCCTCCAAATCCACAAAATCCAACCAAAGTCCTTGTAATTCCAAGAGCAGGTAAAAAAACTTATTTTCTAAGAACAGTAAGTAGCAGGTAGTTGGTCACTCCTCCTTATATGAGGAGAGAAGAAACTTCCACGATACATTCCAAAAATCAAAGACAGGCTCTGTAAATGTAAAAACCTGTCAGGAAGAACACAGTTAAATCAATCTCAGATTAGAAGTATTGAGTATAGACAAAAGACTAAAAAGTAACAACAGTTTATTTCTCAAGTGTCCGTGCCACTGTCCCTTCAGACTCTTCTGAAGCCTTCACAGGTCCTTAGTGTGTGCACTAGTTTGTACAAAATAGTACACTTCATCATCACAAAACATGAGGTGTAATGGAGGCTCTCTGTTTTCTGTCTCTGAGTTAGCATCTGCTCAGCGGAGGAAACTCTGACTGGAAAATCCAGCTTCTGGCTGGAACCCTCATCAGTACAGGTGTGAGCAAATAAACTGCCGAAGACAGATAAGCAGGTGGGATCAGCCAGATTCCTGCACAAACAGTGAGCAGAGTGGGCCAGTTAGCATGTTGCAAGGAAGTTTTTATGTTGTAATACAAAGCCATTAGCAAATTAAAGTTGTATTTAAGGCTGACCAGTCAGTGAATTAGTGAGTCCCAGCAAACTGCCCACATTGGCCACACACCACCAACTATCACCTACACAAAATTTAAAAAAATTCTTAAACTACTTTCTGTCTCTCTACATCAGAGAAACTGTTCCGTCACCAATAAACTGTGTGGAATCAGATAAGCAAGACACTTTTAGCATCATTCTAACTGTTGCTGACAGAGCGAACATCCTAAACACTAATCACTTTATGCCAAGTTTAGCGTAGATGTTAAGTTCAAGTGTAAATGTAAAAATCTAGAAGCCTCTAGCTGAGCCACAGCTGTGTGTTAGAGTGTGTATGCTTCTGAGTGACAACTGCCCACTGAAGCACTGAAGCACTGAACAACTCTAGGGTTCTTTGGGTTCTGGCCCAAACGACACCTCTACGCTCACCCAAAGCTTATAAATAACCTGTTAAAGAAGTTTAATAGGATTTCAGTGGCTTTTAAACGCCTCACAGCCTCACTCACTGGTCCTTTTTCCTTTCCCGCTCAGCAGAAACGATCTGCATCCATTTATCATTCATTACTATAGTTGTTCTCATGACAAAATATTGCAACTCCTACAAAAGAAGTAGTTATTCAGCTAAAAGTGTTGAGAGATTTTTTTCCAAGAAAAGTTGGGCCATTTTCATTCATTCATTTATCGTTACCTACTTACACAATATGTGAAGGCAACTGTAACTCAGAGTTGACATAGTTATCTAACAGGCTCACTAATAAAGAGCTATAGTATGTTTAAGTGGGTCATATATGCATCACAAGTCTGTTTAAACACAACCACCTGCATCTACCCATTTAACTACCAGCTCAATAGTGCTGGAATAATCTGACAAGAATGACATACTGGCACAGGCGTTCAATTTTTGCTAACTTTTACATAAAGCAAACCAACCAGGAGTGAGCGCTGTAAAGTAAGCGCTGCGATGTCCAGGACTGATTAGTTTCCCCGACAGCCAAAGGAAATTCCTTTTCCTTCTGTTTTTTTCCTAGCGCTCCATTGTTCCACTGTCTTTCTTCCTTGCTCAACTGCGGTGCTTGTCGTTTCTACAGTCTTCAGGCCTCCAAGTATTTGAGTGAATTTTGTGTGTGTGTCTGTGTGTGTGTATGTGTGTGTGTGCGAGTGTGTGTTTATGTGTATGTGTGTGTGGAGTAAACAGTTTAGAGTCCCACCGTGTGTGTATATGCATGTGTGTATACGAACTGTAATCCCTGTCGCTGTGTCTTGTGGAGGATGTGAGACAGGAGTTCCACCAGGACTGATCTGTCTTGGATTAGCCAGATTATTCTCTGTCTCTCTCTCTCTCTCTCTCTGTCACTCTGTGAGACTTTCCAATCCACTTAGTGTTCCGTCACTTAGTCCTACGTCTGTCTGTGACACACTCCTAAAGGGAAGCAAAGGGGAGTTTAGAGAAGTGCAGGAGTGCAGGAGTGGCAGCTTTCAGAAGCACAAAGAATTACAGCACCAAACATTCGTTACCAGCTACTCTGATTTAGACTGAATTAACAAATAGGCAGCCATGACTCACTCTTGGTCAGATAACGATTTATTGATTGTTTAAGTGAAATCCTTTAACATCAATAATGCATATAATTTCACCAGACACTCCTTGTGACTTAAACAAAGTGAATGTGTAGAAGAGTTTTCTATTTCATTATATTGTGACTAGAATGCTAGCTTGTAGCTTGGGTGTTAGCTTCAGGCTAATGAATATATTCTGGAGGCTAGATTACTGACACTTATAGAGCTTGACTTCAGTTTAACTACTGTGCTTTTCCAGCAAATTTTCAGTGTCTCCTCATTAAATCATACTGAATCATAAAATTTGTGAATCGGTACACCTCTAACACGCACCCCCAGACTATGAAGTGTGTGGCAGAGGAATAGAGAAGAAGGGAATTGATGAGAGTGACTGAGAGGTTGGAATCAGGCAGCGAATGAGAGGAGGTAGGCCAAACCCTGTAGGGGGCTGGATTTCAAGAGCTTTAGAGATGGAGGGATGAAGGGTGAAGGGATTCTCCTTAAATCATTCTGTAGAAGCACTCCACTGTCCCCCACATCCCCTACCCAGTTCAGTCCTATTAGCAACAATGTGGTCTGATGCTAATCTCTCTAAAACACAGCTTTGCAGCATCCATCCAATGTTTGGACACAACCACTCATGAAAGGGTTTATTATTACTATTTCATAAGAGTGTAGATCTCTGACCTTAAAAAACAAATACCATTATGATCCCTTAAAAAAAGGAAAACTTCAAACACAATTCTATTAGATCTGGGTATTTGAGTTCAGTTTTGCAGTTTCAATGTTTAAAATGTAGATCTAAATGATTATTGGAGCAATGCACTACAATTTTCACACAATATATAATATACACAATATGTAATAATACAAAAATACAATAAAAGATAATTGTAACAAAATAACAAGGTGTGCTAAGATCTTTTTTTTTTTTTGCATTTTCTCTTTGAAAATAGTCAGATGGTAAATAGTAAAGTAAAGACATAGAAAATGGTATAAAATAACACATATATAACTACAAAGTTACAAAATATCAAATGTATCTTTTGCATTTCTTTTTAAAATGAACTCAAGCATAATAAGTTGGTGAGATAAATTTATGGAGCACATTTGCAGTTCAGTGGCTTTCCCTGAAGCCCTACACAAAACAGGCAGATAAACTAAAAATTAAAATAGTAGTGGTGAGCCGTTATCGGCGTTAACGTGCTGCATTAACGTGAGACTCTTATCGGGCAATAAAAAAAAATATCGCCGTTAATCTATTCACAAAGTTGGGTTGGGAGCTGGG
>JBBPDC010019261.1:0-12920 GCA_037974485.1 Hemigrammopetersius urotaenia | reverse complement strand
ATTTAGAGCACCTCATGTTGCACGTTGTGTATCCTGCATCCTGTTTCTCGTTTTGAGCCTAGTTCCTGGTGGCCCACATGCCAGTTTCTGTTCGGTTTTGTTTTGGTAAATAAAGACACGTCAGCATGGATCTCTGGTCTGGTGTCTCGTCAGTGCTACAAGGAAGCACACGTCCGAGGGGGACTAGCCCCCCCGGCTGAGTCAGTACTCCCAGCTTTATTAACAGCATTTTCATATCAATGAGCCAACAACAACATAACACGCGTAACATCCAAATTTTTTTTCTAATTTTTTTCTGTGCAGCCCGCGGACCGGTACCACATGACCCACGGCCCGGTACCGGTCCGGGGGTTGGGTGCCACTGTTCTAGATCAGGGGTTTTGAAACTGAGAGCTACTTCACGGATACTGAATCATAAGAAAGGCTACCAGTTAGAACAGAGTTTATGTAAATGTATCTAAACTTCATGTATAATAAACACGTTTTAAATGCTTTTATTTAGCAATTGTTTCAAATCTATATAAATGCAAATGTGAAGAATAGCAAATGAATAAAATGAAATGTTAGAAACTGCTCACTGGTGAGGTACGCTATTTTTAGAACTGGTCTGCGGGCCTTTCGTGTGGTCCTTGGGGGCACCCTGGTGCCCGTGGGCTCCATGCTGGTGAACCCTGTTCTAGACCCTTACTCCCTGCTTCCTCACAGTATTTTCACACCGAGCACAACCCCTAAACTTTGGTAAATGGTCGTCATACTGCAAAACAGCTCCTTATATGACTTAGACCCAGGTTGATGCTCAAGGTGTTAAACGTCATGCTGAGCTTTGTTTGGTATTTCTATGTCAAGAAGAACCAAAGTTATTGTAATTTAAATATCATGTAATAATAGTAATAACCGCTACTGGAGTTTTAAAATTGGAATCACATGAAAATGCCCATAAACAACAAAAAATACCCAAATTTCTTAGAAACAAACAAACAAAAAAACACAGCAAGATCTTTGAACATGGAAGAACTATTAGGAAAGTCTCCGTCCACAGTTGGGTGGGGAAAACTCGCAGAGGGAGGGGGTCCAGAGAGCGGCCAAGCGGCCGAGCGGCGAGCGTGTGGGAGAACAAACACCAGTTCTAAACCGCTCTACATCATTTCTATTTACCCAAATCAGATTTTACTAATACACTCTGCGTTCTAAGGATTAAGCTCTTCTTAATCCAGCAGCCCATCATAGGTTATTAGTCTTTAAATGAGACATACCAGAGGTCTTCAATTCCAGACCTTCTATACTGATTGGTGAGGTACTCACTCTGCTGAAATTCTATATATTTTGATTGCTTAGTTTTAGCTTAACTTTTTCTTTAATTTAGTTACATTTACAGCATTTATCAGACGCTTTTATCCAAAGCAACTTTCATTCCCTAACTACAGGGGACAGTCTCCCTGGAGCAACTCGGGGTTAAGGGTCTTGCATAGGAACCCAGTGGTGGTCTGCTGAAGGTAGGATTCGAACCCACAACCTCTTGGTTCAGAGGCAAGTATCCTACCTACCAGGCCTCCACCTCCCCTAATTATTGTAATTCCATTGCAGTTTCATGCAGAGTGTGAATTACCCCTCCATAATTGTTAAGACCCGCCCCACTGCTATTTTTGTCTCTTTTGGGGGGGGGTCTGGGTCTTGATTGTGGGATACAGTACTCCCTAGTACCACACCACCCCCCACCACCACCCCTGCAATTTCATGGGTGTTTCAGGTGCACATTTCACTACATGTTGTATAACCTTATATATGAGGAATAAAGAATCTTAAAACTTGAATTATATTTATTCTTTTGACTGCTTGATTTAGCCGCATAGTTCCAGTGCAGAACTAAATTAGACATGTTTTAGCTGGTGGGGTTTTATATCGGGTAAAAGGGAAAAAATACATTAGTTTGTTTTTTCACTGACCTATTCCTTTCAAAATGGTCTCACACAGATGCTTGGGTTCAAGATATACTGCTAAGAAAGGCAGGAAAAGAGGCAGTTATGTAACGTCTCACTTTGGAATCCAGAAATGGGCCGTTTTTTCTCATTCATCAGAGCTGCTTAAGAATGGAAACAAACGTGTTGACAAGGGGGAGTGCAGTGAGTGCTTCAGTTCTGATGAAAGAGAGAGAACCCTAGAGGAGGAGAGATGAGTGTGAGCTGAGGAGGAGATGAAAAACGGCAGGTGAAGAGAGCAAGCAACAGAGCTGGATTAACTAAATGAAAAGGGAATATAAATAGAGTTTATCCCATAGTTCAAATCAGCCCGAGTCATCTCTGCACTGCTACAGATATTACTTCAAACGCAAAACTACACTGATTTGCAGGGAAAAAAGAGACTTGTTCAGTTGAACGGTGCTTTATATGATCTTTTCTTCCTTTCAGATGAACCTGATTGCTGGAGGATTTCATGACGGAGTGCTCTTATATTCTCATGCCCTGAATGAATCCATGAACCAATCGGGACTGCAGCCACCGGGTCATGTGGTCACCAAGAGGATGTGGAACCGCACCTTTCATGGTAAGTCGCAAAGACAATAGGCATCTCTGTCCGAAGAAAACCTGAGGTTCCTAACAATTCTTGGCCTGGATGTAATTGTTTTACATTTACGTAACTAGAGGTTCTTTAAAGGTTCTTAAGATTGTTTGCTCTCACACACCAGTATTTCATGTATCTGGAGGGACCATCTTGTACAGCAACTAAAGGTTTCCATCAGTCCATCAGAGACATTTTACTTCATTCTTCTGTGTTGGGGATGTTCGGAGGGTTTTCTCACATGAACTGCTCACTTCAGGTCTTCACACATTTCTATTGCGTGAAGGTCAGGACTTTGACCTGGCCATTCCATGACCCACTTTCTCTTGAGATTCAGTTTATGGACAGTTGTCCAGAAAATCCTAAAGGGTTCACTAACTTTAAAGTACAACCGTTGATTGGGTTTAGCTTGCATGTAAATTTTACATTTATGGCATTTATTGGACACTTTTATCCAAAGCGACATCCAATCCCTAACTACAGGGGGCAGTCTCTCCCTGGAGAGTTAAGGGTCTTGCTCAGGAATCCAGTGGTGGTGCTGAAGGTAGGATTCGAACCCATGGCCTCTTGGTCCAGAGGCAAGTATCCTACCCACTACGCCACCACAGCTAATTTCAGTAATAGTTTTTTGTTAATAATAATCCACTGACACAACCACTGACAGGTAATGTGTTGGAAGCAAGAAAAATGAGCAATCCTTGCTCTTGCCCATTTTTCCTGCTTCCAACACATTACCTTCAAGAACTGACAAGACGACTGACTCAGAGCATGTCCGAAACAACGAAGATCTTGTGGGGTGTTCCCATAAGTGGCTTAAGAATAAACAACCAGGGCAGCCAACACCTGAGTAGTCCATGTTTCAATAGTTTAGAGCTGTTTTGGCATCACAAGGGGACCCACACAATATCAGGCAGGTGGTTATAATGCTACGGTGAATTAGTGTGTACTTCAGTTCAACTTGAGACTCAAGACTTGCAAAAGTCTGAGCAAAACGGATAAAATTAGAACCGCCAATCTTAGTGCACAAAAGAACATCTTACATATGACTTTGCCTGTCAGTGGTACTGCAGTCGTGCACAGTTCTGTTCTCCCGCAGCTCACAGCAGTGTCAGTTTCAATTCAGCTTCATATAACAAGGGTTTCTTGACAGAAAATCTTCAGTCTGGTGGACAGAATTGGGTTCAGTAGTTAATCCAGCTGTCAGACCCCATTCCTTTAAAACTTCAGCTGGTTAGATCATTACGCTAACTAGCTAGCATACCTGTACTTATACCAACACAGACTACAGGCTAACCAGCTATTTTCCCTCATATTCAGGGCTCTCAAGTCTCACGCAATGAGCGTGAGACACACGCATCTGACTGTCTTCACACGCTCACACGCCACACCTCCGATTTCTCACGCAGAATCTAGGCTGCCCATTGGACACCAGCATCAACGTTGGGTGCTTGTCAGTTATCCTTTTGCCTCGCAACAACAACCCCCCCCCCCCCCCTATAAAACTGTGTTTTGTAAAGTTTTGTAACTCTAGAAATCTGTGCCTCCCTCTCCCCTGGAGCCATGCAAACATGACACAACCCTTCTGATGCTCACAAAAACTGTGGTTTTGCTAGTAGAACTTCAAGAACTGGAAAAGCAAATGCATATAAAAAAGTAAATAGTATTACCATATTTGCTGTAAGGAACTACTTACTTATCATGTCGGTATTTTGGATAGTAATTAGATTTTACCCTGTGTCTGAATATAAATGTAATCTTATTCACTGTGTTCTACAGCTTTCACAATCATTTTAGAATTGTCTGCTTTGATTTGTCATCTAAATATTTGTGTCATATTGAAAAATAACAGTGTAGTTTAATATTGATATATTGCAATATATATGTTGGGGCATGCGTCTTGGTATCTTGGCCTGTGTGTGTGTGTGTGTGTGTGTGTGTGTGTATATATATATATATGTATTAGTGGTGGGCTGTTATCGGGGTTAACGCACTGCGTTAACGTGAGACTCTTATCACGCGATAAAAAAATATCG
Organism: Hemigrammopetersius urotaenia; assembly: GCA_037974485.1. Taxonomy (NCBI): domain Eukaryota; kingdom Metazoa; phylum Chordata; class Actinopteri; order Characiformes; family Alestidae; genus Hemigrammopetersius; species Hemigrammopetersius urotaenia. Next base: position 8,331 of record JBBPDC010019261.1, on the reverse strand, counting down.
CCCTTAATCGATCCACAAAGTTGGGTTGGGAGCTGGGTCTATACTACGCAAGCTATGATGACTTACACCTCGATATTTTATCGCGGATTTACTCTCTCTCTCTGTCTGTCTGTCTGTCTGTCTCTCTCTCTGTCTCTGTCTGTCTCTCTCTCTGTCTCTGTCTGTCTTTCTCTCTGTCTCTGTCTGTCTCTCTCTCTCTCTCTCTCTCACTCTCTCTTTCGTGACTTTTCCGGAGCGTGCGGGTCGTCTCTCTCACTCTCTGTCTCTGTTTCTCTATCTCTCTCTCTGTCTCTCTCTCTCCCTTTCTCTCTTTTACTCTCACTCTCTTACTCTCTCTGTCTCTCTCTCTCGTTCCTGACTTTTCCGTATTTAAGCCTCGGGTTTATATTTATATTTTCTTTAAGGGTAATGTATTAAACTGAGTTCAGAATGAAATTAAAGTGATCTGGGAGAACATTTGGAGGCATATTTATGGTTTACACTATAAAAACAGGCATTGGGATCATTTTGGGGGGGGCGCAGAATGAGCCATTTTAATCCAGATTAATTCCAAGATTACAGTGAGATTAGTCTAGATTAAAAAAATTAATCTATGCCCACCTCTAATATATATATACAGTATATGTATATATTTGACAGTTTTCTTAATCAAGTTATGTTGTTATTACTCCAGAAATTCTGGAAATGTGAAAATTATTCTTTGTTAGTCCTATCATGGAGATGTGACAGATGTGAGAGACCGTGATGTACCGATTTCAAACTGTTCCTCAGCTGTTAGTGTTCCGCACTGATTTCGAAATGGATTTGCTGCTGGAGGTGTTCTGAGGGTTTGCCTTGGGTGAAGATTGATTACTTTCTGAAGCTTACTGAGCCATGCTTGCTCTGCGTGGTCGTTCTGAAGGATTTTCTCTTTAGGTGTTTCCTGTCTCCAGCTCTAATTGAGTCTGTGAGGAAATGTACCACTTCACCGAATGGCATCCTGCAGGTATGCTTGTGGAGAAGAGCTGTGTAATGATAAACTAGTCCAGCTAACATGAAGATCTCTAGATGTGGATGCTTTCTTCCGTCAGACAAACCAACCCGATAGCAGGAACAGAAAAACCTGGGCTTCAGAATCCATTTGTTGTTGTCTTTAACCCCACTCTCCCTGAACCACTCTGTCTTCTTTGTTCCTTAGTTTCACTGTCCTTCAGTACATTTGTCATAAAGCTTTTAAAGGAAACCCCAGCCAGGCTTACAAAAAGTCTTACCAGTAAAGGCTGTAGGAGGCTTGAATTGCTTTGGCAACAAAATGTTCCTGAACTGCTTATTTTCATAAAAGCCCTATGTTTATTTTTATTTTTCCTTTTTTTTGTTAATTGAAAAAACGTCTTTTTGGTTATTCGAGTTAAGAACAAGGCTAGGATGAAACTGTGTTTGTGTGTGTATATATATAGATATATAGATATAGACATATATATGACTATATAATTGATTTACAACTAATTTCCTAATATAATTAGCTATAAACCGATGATGATGATGGTGATGATTACTGTTATTATTGTTGTTGTTGTTATTATTATCAAACAGATTGGGACATCTGGGATCAGCACCATGAGCTCTTTCTTTGTAATTGGGACAAAACGTTAAACACGACTGTGTTAAAATGAAAACAAAATGTGTGTGTTAATTTCAGAACAAGAGCCTGTTTGCGTGGATTGTTTAGAGAAAGTTTCCAGCCACATCTGCTGAATAGTTTCACAGTTTTTTTTTCTTTTTTTACCAATTAACTGTCCACAACATCCAAATCACATTCATGCAAATTATTGAAGCAGTTACAAAATTACACAAAGAATTTAAATTACAGTCCAACAGCCTACAGTCGGCATCAATTAAAGACAAATGCTCATTACCAAGATGTTCAAAATCCATGAAGTGCTTCAAGTTCTATATTCCTTTAAACGCTTCTTGTGGTCAGACGGGTGTCTGACTTTGAGATAAGTCTTGATTGTCATTGACACTTTTTCAAGGAATCATCGAAATATAAGGTGCAGTCAACTCAGTGTGAGGCATAGAGTTAAAAGACCGGAAATAAGACGGAGTAAATAACAAAATTAATAGTAATAGGAGTTAAAAATATATACAAATTGCATTCATTTGCACCTCAACCTAGCACTTATATGGTGTTGTTTAAAAAACAATACGTTTTCATTTTCATTTTCATTAAACCTCATCTACTTGCAAAAACAAATGCTGAATAGGGCTTTCACAATGAAGTATATTAGTAATATGGCAATTATTTTGAAAGTTAATCAAGTAATGATGTGCAAACTTTGAATGTCAGCAAACATTTATTTGTTCTTAAATGTAACCCGAAACCATGCAATCGGCTGCTTCGTATGCTGGCCATTCTCCGCCAAGGCATGGACTCTGTAAGACCTCTGGGGGTCCTACATCTGGCACGAAAACATGAACAGCAGATCCTTTAAGTCCTATGAGTTAGGAAATAGAGTTGTGCATGTTGGTCCAGCAGATCCTACTCATGTTTGATTCGACTTGAAGGCCTTGCCAACATCTTTCTGACATGTTTCTCAAACTGTTCTTGAACAGCGTGGCAAAGATGTATGATCCTGCCGATAGAAGCTATAGTTGGGGAACATTGTTGCCATGAAATTGATGTCCACATTAGAATCGCAGGGTTTCTTAAAAGACCATTACCTAGAACCTAGAACATCACACTCCACTGACTACTTCTTTCAGTGTGTGCTGGAGTTATCACTTCCCCAAGTGAACACCATGCCCCAGCCACCCATGTAAAAGAATTGGGACTCGTTAGTTCAAGCAATCTTCTCCAATTCCTCCATGATCCATACCTAATGCTCTCATTCGCAATGCACCAGATGGTGGACAGGGGTTAGCATGAGCACTCTGAACAGGCTGCAAACTCTGCAGGTTCTGATTCCCTGTATATTGTGAGATATAACCCCCAAAACCAGCCTAAAAACTGCAGGTACCTTTGCCACTGTATCCTCTCGTGTCAGTTTAAACCACTCAGGATAATCTTTGTTGCCTTTGTGAATTGATTAGCTTTGGGCATCCCTTACCCCGTCACCGGTTCTTGGTTTATCCGTCCTTAGACCAACGTTTGAAGGTACTCACTAGTGCTGACTGGAATACTGGAATGTGTTTTAAATGTGAAAATGATCTGCAGCAGTGCAATAATAAATATACAGTCTACAGTTAATTAAATACAGAAACTGTTTTTTTTCGTTGGTCCATTGGTGAGAGATAAACAACGTTAATGTACACGGGTCTTTTATAACTATAGTACACAGTAACATCCAGTCTTCCCCTTCCACTGAACCCATTCTCTTCTCTGTTAATTTTATACCGTGTGTCTTCTGGTCCTCGGTCAGCTCCCTTGTCTTTTGGCTGCCACACCTGCTCAAATCCAATCTCAGATATTTACCACAGACAAATCTAATCACTCTGCCCTCTGTATCACTGCTGTTCCACAGAAACATACCGAACGCCAGACCAGGCGAGAAGAGCACGGAGTAATAACTGCCCGGGGCCAGAGAAATCGCAGGCAGGACCCGCTTCCTCAGAGCTGTATTTTAAGTGCTTTATAGATGCTGTCAGAGTGTGGAAAATTGCCTTAGAATGTAGACTGGAGGGAGAAATCTGACTGTCAGGTTTGTGCGCAGGTAGATGCGTGTGTGTGTGTGTGTGTGTGTGTGTATTTGTGTGTTTGAGAGAGGTAGAAAGGACGTGTTTCTTAAATATGACTACTTCTTGCTGCTCAAATATAACAAATAAAATGAAAGAATAAGTTAAAAAATACATCACATATAAAGGATTTGCATGAAGGGAGAGGTTTCGCTTAATGCAGCTTCATTTACATTTACATTTACATTTACGGCATGAAGATCAGTGGTTCGTCTGAGCTGGTTAGAAGAACACAGGTTTGGTCCCAGGTTTGATTAGCCAAATGTGAATGTGCGAGTAAACAGTGGATTACAATGATCTCATGACTGGTGAAATAGACGGAAGGATTCTGCCAGATTTGCTCAGTTTTGCTCAGATTTGCTCAGTTTTAAATTATATCGTCATTCTTCTCCGCGCAGTGTTGAGTAATGAATGTATGAAAGTTCCCACGGTGCTGCAGAGCAGCGGGTGACGGGAAGTTAAGATAACAGGACAATGGAAAGATAAGAGATGATAAACTATAGAACACGCTGCACCAGGGCGGCGAACTTCATGTACCTTAGGAACCTGGTGCTTGTAGCATTAACTGACTACCTGCAGCATCTAAATGGAATTTAATTTTTTTAACCAAAAATATAAAACTCTGTATTCTGAATAAGAACCGATTGTGGAAGTCAAAGCTGTTCTGTCACTACAAGAAAAGGATATATTGGAAAATGTCTTAAAAACAGTCAGTATATCTACTATTTTTCATAGTAAAATGTTAAAGCTTATCTGTGAAAAAAAATGTGAAAATTCATTGCTTTTCTGTTCCACCTTGTAGCTTGATCTTCCCTAGTCACATGATACCACTTTAACTGAGAGACTGAAGGCTAGCACTCACAAGACCTGCCATCCTGCCTACTCAGAGACACTGTGGGCTTTTGGACTCAGAGGGGATGTAACTCCTGACCAGCACTTAGACGGCAGCACCGTTTTATCTAGAGAAATGTTTTTATGCTGTTTTGTCCTGAGACATAAACGGATCATGTTGCTCATTCAGAATAAAAGTAATGTGCAGAAAGAAGAGACATAATGCTGTTACATTATTTTACACTGATCAGTATCAAATAGTATCAAAATATTGCATTTATTGCCTAAATGTGAGACAATTTCACTTGGCAACATAAGAATTGTCTAATAGTATCGAATAGCATTTTTGCTTAGAATGCCCTTCCCTAGTAATCTTTCAGAATGCAATGTTAGGTTTAACTCATAAAACTATAGATTTAGTTTAGTTGGGTCATTAAATACAGCAGCGATTACTGATGAAGATATTTTTCCGACCTCTTCAGTCGACCATACAGACGATACATGCAGCACAACAGACTCTGGAGAAGGAAAACAATCAGACACTGTGAAAGTGTGGCTCTTTGGCGCATTAAATGTGTTTTTAGCTTTATGTTCAGGCACACAGGCTATTTACACCAGGGGACAGTGAGAGTGAGGACAGGCAGAAGCAGGGTCAGTGAGTTTAGAGACTTTTGGGACGTGTCTGTGTTCGGGAGCCCTTAAGGCCAGGCTTCATATTTCTGAAGTTAAAACTGTCTGTCTAAGCTCTAATGAGGTGCACTGAGCCTACACTGACACCATCTCCCTCTCTCTGTTTCTCTTTCTCTTTCCCTCCATCTGCCTGAGTCACAGCTCAATCATCCCATCCTGTTACCTCTCACTTCACCTTTCTCTTTTCCTCTTTTACGTTTTTCTCCATCCAGTTCATCCAGACTCCTCTCCTGCCTCATTTCCATCCTTCCTCCGCTCAGTTTTAATGGTGTGTGTGTGTGTGTGTGTGTGTAGAAATGGAAAAGAGGGTCTGAAAATGTGGAATAGAGGACCTGTGTGTCATTATCAACATTAAGCTTCTTTCTATGCAAAATAATTTTCATTGTATTGGATATCACTAGCAGTAATATGACATGGGGAAAGACTGGCCTGCATTGCAAGAAGAAGTTACTGATTACAAAAATATCTTAATTCATCAAAACACTAATCTGGACCTGTGCTTGGTTGTAAGGCCATAGTACAAAACATGTGCAAGATCAGCTTTGCAAAAGCCCCAATCTTGATAATACTGAATAAATATATTGTGCAGTTCTAATTACTATTCAGTCATTAAGTTACTTATCTTTTGACAGTTACAGACTGTCACTGTTAACGGCCGTTAAATTTTATTTTTGTGTAGTTATCTCGTCGGTTGAAGTGTACTGTCTGTAGTTCTATAGTAACAAGAAAGAGGAACTGAGTGTGTGCCGTATAAAGTACTGTGTAAAAGTCTTAGGCACCTGAGAGAAATAGAAGTTTTAAGTTAGTGTTTAAACACTAAAACACTTAACCATTTTCAGACCTCTTTCATCATGGGAGCCCAGTAATATTTTCAGCTAACATCAGATGCCTGGATTGGTTTTTGTTTCACTATATTAAGTGTTTTGCTTATGGAATTTTATAAATACAGTCTAACGCCGATTTTTCTGAAACCCGAACTGTATTACCGCCACCAGTCCAGCGGTGGCAGTAATACACTGAAAAGTTGACAACTGCCATAAAAAGAAGAAGAAGAAGACGCTGCTGCAGCATGTAGCATGACTGCTCCGTGTCTTGTCTGCATATTTTAGTGTTTTACAACCCCCGCCAAATTTTCAACAGTTATCTCAGTTTATTTAGTATTAGTAAGCTGTGGGTAGAGAGGATAGAATTTCAACCTTTCTTTCGTGTACGAGTTTTTTGTGTTCGAGTGTTTTTTTAAGAAATAAAGCTTTTTGATTCTGATTATTTATTTACCTTTACATTTTCTGTAAGGGTAATGCATTAAACTGAGTTTAAAATGAAATTAAACTGGGGGCATATTTAGGACATTTTTTAGCAAAGCACAACAGTGCAGTTTGTCCTACTGTACGCAGATGCTCTACTATATGCGGATGCTCTACTATACGCGGATGCTCTTGGAACATAACCCCAGTGAAAAGCGGCAGATTACTGTATTACATAGCGTCTGGAGGAATCGAGCAGAAAATTTGCGACCAAACCTGTTTCTCTAACAAGCTCACAAAATTTGTTGAAATTGTTAGAAAAAAAGAAATCTGCTTTAACTATACATTGGTATTGACTCTTTCATGTGCCTATTAAACACGTTTGGCTGGACTGGGAGCACAGACAGCTTTGACTAATGGAAACACATGAGGCTCAGTATAAAAAATTACATTATATTGATTTACAGAGGCCTGTCTTTGTTAAAATTCTTTTGCTAGTTTTACAGACTGTGTTGCGTTTGGTTCAGTTGGGTAGCAGTGACCCATGTGCTACATTTAGATGGCTCTATGAACCCTGTGGTTGGTACATTAGACTCATGCTGATCTCTAAATAACCCCCCAAACACACAAACCCGCAGTTATTTTACAGTGGAGTTAATAGTTTGCGTGGTGTAGAGCATTTAATAAAGGCCTGGCCACACACACCACATTTATCTAATGGCTGAGCCGTTGAGCTCCCATAGGGAGCCATGATGATACTGAACCTCCATTACTTTAAGTGCTTTCTCCCTCTCTCTCTCTCTCTCTTTCTCTCTCTTTCTCTCTCTCTCTCCCCCACTCAGTTCATAAATCTCCCATATGAGCCGACCTCAGGTTGGTAGGCTTGTAAATGGAGACCTTTCATGTCCTCTGCAGGATCTCCATTATTTCAAGAGCTCTGACTCTGATCCTCATAACGTTGATGGAAAAGACCAAGGTGCTTTTGCTCAGTTGCTTAACCCCTATACTTTGCCATTGATGCTGGTGGTAATGAAAGTCTTTTAGATATAATATATTAAAGCATGATGTATGTAAAATATAAAGTAAAAGAGTGGTGTCCTTTCAGTCATTTCTCTCCTGAAATTGTGCTACTGATCAGCCAACATTAAAACCACCTGTATATTGTGTAGATCCTACTTATATCTCCAGAACAGCTCTGACCAATCAGTGGTGTCTTACACCAAGCTGTCTAGTCCTTTAAGAAAAATGTTTGAATGACTTTTGTTCAAACAATGGCGAGGTTGACTCGCATTAAAACGACTGCTTTAGCTGATTATTGGTTTATATTTGGGGGGATTTAGGAGGTTTTGGTGCCATAATGTGCTGTGAGCAAAGTAGGAATGTATTTTGAGGTTCATGACACTTATTCAGAAAATATGAACTGAATGTGTGTTTCAGAATAAGTGTAAACAACAGTGTACTGTCTGAACTGATTTATTTCATCTTGACAGATCTTGAAAATAGGACAGTTGGTTCAGAACTGGTTGCAATTTAAAACATTTGTTAATCTTAGTCAGACAAAATTTCCTTATATCATGTGCTGTGATACCTCAAGTGAAGTCAAGTAGGTTTATTGTCATTTCATGTCGCGAGCCGGGCCGTAAGACCCGGACTCGGGAACTACCTGGAAGGTCGCACGACATAGCAGGCAGGGAGAGATTCATCCGTAGGGGTTCTTTATTTACAGGCATGATATGAAACATAACAGAAAGGGCACGAGGGCCACAAGAAACAAACACAAAAGACCTAATGATAGGCGATGGGCTCATGGTGACTGTCACCATGAGCCAGACTTAAATAGTGGGCTAAATCAAAC
>JBBPDC010019251.1:0-12921 GCA_037974485.1 Hemigrammopetersius urotaenia | reverse complement strand
CACACGCTTGTTATTTAAGAACCAAACTCATCGTTTTACGCAGAAATCCCCACAATAAACTGCAAATATCCTTGCCTTTTTTTTGAGAACCGAACTGTATTACCGCCACCAGTCCAGCAGTGGCAGTAATACACTGAAAAGTTGTTAACCAACATAAAAAGAAGAAGAAGCTGCTGCAGCATGTCGCATGACTTCTCTGTGTCTTGTTCTCGTTTTTTAGTGTTTTACCCCCCCACACGCGCGCACACACACACACACACACACACACACACCCTTTAAACAGTTATCTCAGTTTATTTAGTATTAGTAAGCTGTGACCTGTCTAAACATTGAGAGTTATTTCAATGTTTCTTTTGTGGCTACTTTTTCAGGCTATTAATGCTTACCCGTTAATGCCAACGGTGTTTCCCTCTCACACACCCACTCACTCTCTCTCACACACACACACACACACACACATACACACACACACAAATAAACCTATATTTCCTACGTTGTCCTTGACTTAACTGGGCATCAGCACAGAGATCTGTCTTGCTCTTTTGTGTACGAGTCTTTGCACGCTGTTAATGCTAACCGTTAATGCTAACCGCTAATGCTAATGTTTCTGAATCTGATTATTTATTCCCCTTTACGTTTTCTTTATGGATAATGCATTAAACTGAGTGTGAAATGAAATTAACGTGTTCTGGGAGCATATTTGGGGGCATATTTAGGGTTTTTCAATAGACGAGTGCTCTTGGAACGTAACCCCAGCAAAAAGGGGGATTACTGTAATTGTATGTTACCTCTTGCTACCACACGTATGGTTGTCTAACATAGAGTTTTACTATCTCTCACACTGTTTCTCTCAGGCTTTTCTTGCTGGTGAAGCTCTATGGAGGTGTGGAGGTGGCAGAATTTTCCTCCAGACTTGGCCCTAATGAGAGACGGAAAATCTTGAAGAATTTTGAGCAAGGAAAGATTGCCTTGTATGTAAGCTTTCATTCACTACTGGAGCCGCTAGTTTTCTATTTTTCTGTAGATCTTGAACAGTGCAGGTGCCTTTTACATGGTGTAAAAGACTTACATGATGAATGAACCAGTCGACGATTGCTTGCATTTCGTTTACTTGCATTAAGAATGAAGGAAATTTTTGTCTTCTCTTGTAAATTTTTGTCTTCTCTTTGAGAGATTCCTGTTTTTCTGTGGACAGCAACGTTTTATTTGATAGACTTTGACTTGGCAGAAACGAAAAAAAAAATACACAAATAAATCATACGGAAGTTTGTACGGCTGGATTAAGAGGGATTAACAGATTTTTCAGGTGAAAATAAATGTGATAAATGTGAATATAAGTCATATGACTGAACACATTTCTGTTTTGGACTGGCCGAACCTACGAAACATGACAGAAGGCAGCAGTCACTGGTGAACTGAGAAACCTGAACCTACATTTTGTACTCAAAACATAATGGTAATATTAGATGGACGGATGGTAGCTGCAGCTGATTACTGGACGCGTCCTGAACTGTTGTTTTGGCCCTGTGGCCTCCTTCCTGTTTAATACTATTGAAGTGAAAGTGACCATTCTGTCATACGTGAACACACCACAGCACACATTCAACCTCTGCATTTAACCCATTCACCAAGTGAAGCAGGGGGCAGCCAGGAACACAGCGCCTGGGGAGCAGTGTGTGGGGACGGTACTGCCCCAATTGCATATTGTATACTTACATACTATTACGATGTAAAATGTCATAAAATGAACCAAAACAGCACCTTCTCAACTTCTCTACAGACTCTCTTTCAGAAGTGCTTCTATGAATTTGCGTCTCTGATAAAGGTGCATTATTTGTTTGTAACATTCAGTTGATTTGAATTTGACAGCAGGATGGAGATCTAGCAACACTTCCTCAGTTTGTTCAGATTTTCACCAGCGTTCAGTTTTGCAATTTTATCTCATGTGACTGAATATATCAGCTCATTTCTGAGCCCTCCAGAGTTTTACCGGTCTTCCATAACCCACTGAATCTTCTACTGATACTCTCTCCACCAGGTTGATCAGCACGGATGCTGCCGCCAGGGGGATTGATATTAATGGAGTTAAATGTGTCATTAATTATGACGCCCCACAGTACATCAGGACGTACATCCACAGGCATGTCGGCTTTTTCTACTACCTGACTCAGACTTTGTCTATTCAGTTTTACATAAGCATAATTGCCAACAGAACATTTACGGCAATCAAATGCCTTGTTTAAACGGGATATCTGGAGTCTAACGTAGATTTCTGAGCATGTTCTGTTCTTCCATACATCACTAATAGAGAACTGATCTTAAGTAAACATGCGACCTATAACTGAACACATTGAATTCTTCTGTTGATATTTTCAGAGTTTGATTGTTTTATCATTGTTTCAGGGTGGGCAGAACAGCAAGAGCAGGGAAAGCTGGAGTGGCCTTTACTTTCCTCTTAGGAGTTCAGGTGAGGCTGCAGAATTACTGTAAATAAAGTGAGCATTTATGAAGATGAGGTTTATTGATACTAAGTCTGTGTGTGTGTGTGTCTGTCTGTGTGTGTGTCTGTCTGTCTGTCTGTGTGTGTGTCTGTGTGTGTGTCTGTCTGTCTGTGTCTGTCTGTCTGTCTGTCTGTCTGTCTGTGGTGTGTGTGTCTCTGTATCTGTGTGTCTGTGTGTGTCCGTGTCTGTGTGTGTCCGTGTCTGTGTGTGTCCGTGTCTGTGTGTGTCCGTGTCTGTGTGTTTGGCTCTGTGTATCTGTGTGTGTCCGTGTCTGTGTGTCTCTGTGTCTGTGTGTTTGGCTCTGTGAATCTGTGTGTGTGTGTCTCTGTGTATCTGCGTGTCTCTGTCTGTGTGTGTCTGTGTATGTGTGTGTGTCTTTGTGTATCTGTGTGTGTCTTTGTGTGTATCTGTGTGTGTCTGTGTGTGTGTGTGTCTGTGTGTGTGTGTGTGTGTAGGAGAAAAGGTTTTTGCAGATGGTGCAGAATGCTGGTAGTCCTGGTCTACAGAGGCAGATAATTAAAGCAGAGAGTCTCAGAAGCTTGGAAAGCCGCTATGAAGAGGTGTTAGTTGAGCTGGGCAAAGTTATAGAGGTAAAGTCTGGTGTTTCGGAAGCATTTTTACTGCGGGGGACGACGACGAATACGCAGGAGTATAGATTTTACACAATATATAGATTTTAAACCATATGAGTATTTAGCCTGGTTTGTTTTGGCAAATAAAGCAAATACATTCACATTTTTGCCAGACGCTCTTATCTAGAGTGACATACATGACTGTAGCCATTTCACTTTCTTACTTCACCCGTATTTTCAAAACGATGCCGCCTCTGACAAACGACACTCTTTAATGTTTGAATTTCTTTGTTATCTTAAGGAGGAGAAAGCCCAGAAGCGTTTCTGAGAAGCTGGAAGCCGGAAGCTGACCTGCAAGAATAAACATTTGGCTTTTTTTTACATCCTTGTTTAAGCTTTCAAGAGGCTTTTTTTCCAGAAACGGTTGCATCTGTAGTTGAATTTGTAATAAACGAGAGCCTAAGAGGTGAACAAAAGAGAGACTGAGAGGTAATTTCTTATCACTTTCGTTGATTGATGTGAATATGATTGTCAGCTTTGAACCGCTAATAGAGAGAAGATTTCAACATACCTCCAGGAGAAATGCGGTATTCATAGGGTTTGCTGAGGATTTCCAATCTGTGATGGATTGTGGATTTGGGAGAAGGAGGCAGACAGTTTTATTGGTTAATATTTTTCTGTACTTACTTCTGTACAGTATGCAATTTTTGAGATCGGGGAAGAATTTTTAAAATGTTAACGTCGATGAAAGATGTAATACTTTTTTTTAAATGACTGATATGATGAATTGTGCTTAATATGACCAAAGACATGGAGCGCTGAGGTGAAAGTTCAGTTCAGTAATTCCATGTTGACGGTTTAAGGAGGGTCTGTATGAAAACCACACCTCGTCCTGGAAGTTCTGGAGTGGATTCTTTAGTGACTTGACTATTGTTCTTAATAGACACTGTGACACAGGTGTTTGAAACACTCACTTATTCATGAAGCTGTACTGAAACAGCCATCTCCCTGCATTTCACCTCTTTTTACTTCTGAATGTTGTTTTCTCACCAGAACTTAAAAAAGTATTTTCATTCATGGCTCTGTTCATGTCAGAGTTGGGACACATCTTTGACAGTTTATCAGTTCCAAAGGCCCTAAATAACTCGAAGAAAGAGAAATGTGTTTTTCTTAATTCTCTTTTATGTATCTTTCCAGTATTATTTTAATGTTTTAATTGATTTATTTGATCTGGACATTGTTTGTTTTGCTGTGGTTTGTTCTTCTATATCTACTGTAATACTTCGCATTGTCTTGTATATTCAAGATTCAAGATTCTTCATTTGTCACATGCGTAGTCATACAAGTACAACACACAGTGAAATGCATCCTGAACCGCTCCTTACTGAATGTGCAAACATTATAAACAATACGTAAATTTTTTATTTAAAGAGATCTGGAAATGTACTAAAACATAAAATAAGAGGAGTACAAGTAGATAGAAGTATAAAAGTAAGTTAAAGTTTACATTTGAGAAGCGTTGTGCTATCATAAACTACTAAACCAGCTGACTTTGGAACATGAAATAAGACAATAAATAAATAAGAAACTGAAAAATAGCTCAGTCTTTGTGGAGCAGGAAGGCGTCTGGACGTGGCCGCGCCATCTTGGATTGCAGTATTTTTAAGGGTCCACACTATAAATGATACCTTGGTCTCAGGGCCTCCCATTGTGTACATAACTGATAATGAAAAAGGTTGTAATTAAATACGGTACTGTGTTATGAGAAACCACTGCAAAAATGTTCGGTTTCTCACGTTTTATCTTCTATAAGTGCAAGTATTGACCTGAACAGCTTTGCCATAGTTTGCTGACCATATTTCTCAATGTTTCTCTCAATATTCCCGATTTCCAAATAAAAATATTGTTATTTAAAGCATAATTTGAAAGGAAATGACAATACATCAAAACGTGAAATGCTGCAATGTTTACAGAACTTGAATAATTCAGCGGCAACAAATCTCTCGTTTTCTCTTAAACAAAATGGCAATAATGAGCTTTAAGGAACTTCTAGTAGTCTTTTACCATCCAACTGGTCTCAGTGTAAGAGGAGAGTGTCGATTACAGCAGCGTTTTATACTTTTCCGCTTTAAATAGTATTTGGTGATCACTAATCAGTGTGTAGGGATGTATATGTGTATACAGTGCATCCGGAAAGTATTTACAGCGCATCACTTTTTCCACATTTTGTTGTTACAGCCTTATTCCAAAATGGATTAAATTCATTTTTTTCCTCAGAATTCTACACACAACACCCCGTAATGACAACATGAAAAAAACTTTACTTGAGGTTTTTATAAATTTATTTAAAAAAAACTGAGAAATCACATGTACAGTATTCACTTATTAATTCCTTTTAAATTAATAACTGTACTGTAAAAGCGTAAAACATCTCCCCATCATGATAAGTACCCCACGTGTATATGTTTTTGCCCACGCTTTATTGCAGTGTGGCATATGATATGAAGACTGGTGATGTTAAATTGTGGTAGATTAATGGTGATGTTTTATTAGAGGGCAGTGTGGAGCCCGATTTGATTCATGAATCGCTTCGACTGACTTAGGTCAAAGGAACCGTTTCAAAGAGTCGACTCCGTGGCGAGTCGGTTTGTTGCTGAGAGAGTTTAATCAAGCAGGACTCGGACTGAGGACTAACCCTTCCTCAGAGAACAGGATTATCGATAATGTCCAGGTTCCCCGGCCTCGGCTGACTCATCTGCGCCGTTTTATTCTGTGGTAAGCGCAATTCTGCGGTAATATCTCAGCATTTGAATCTAGAGAAGAGAGTGGCCAATGTGTACCAGAGTCTAATGTTTGTTAGCTAGCAGGCTAATTGTAGCGAGACGTCTGGATCTTATCTGGTAGCCCAGGATAGTGTCTTCTATATCTATTTTTATAAATGTCCAGTGTGTCTTTACGTTCATAAAACCGACAGCTTCTCTTGACCGTTGCCTCTCCTGGACGTAATGTTAGCTGAGCAGGCTAGTGTTGACGTGTTGCTTCCTGCAAACCCTCCACTGATCAACAGTAGCTAACACTGATCAGTCATCATATGGACAAAAGACATATTTTACTGTCGACTCATTAAAGAAACAACTCTGACAATGAGAGCAAGCATCCGGAGAACCTAAATATGAGGCATTATGTTGATACTGTTGTTTATACTGCTGGTATTCAGCAGTTACTGGAGAACGGAGTTACGGTCCGAAGCTCTGCATTTTGTGTTGTTTGTGTAGTTTTTGTAGGTTAAATGGACTCAAAGTAGTGGAGGCTGTGTTTGCCTAACTACGGTCCCATCAGAAAGAGTGGCTGGGGTTCCTGCAGGAGGACGTGAGGATGGAGGGAGAGGGTGGGACAGACTGTAAGGGAGGGGGAAGGTGGTAGAGGGTGTGAGGAAGAGAGTTACAAAAGTATTGGGATGCCTGACCATTGCATTCAAGTCCATATATACACCAGGGGTGTGTCCTGGAAGGCCAGAGTACACAGTTTGAAGGTAGTTCTCCTCAGACACATTCACTAAATCTGACAATTAAATGGTGATGTGAACAAGGTGTTTCTGAGCAGGGAACTCACCAAAATGTGCTGGATCACGGCCTTTTAGACTTTAAAATGGAGTTGGTTCCCCTTTGCAGCTATAACGGCTTCCACTCTTATTGGAAGGCTTTCCACAATATTTTAGTGTTTCTGTTGGAATTTGTGCCAATTCATTCTGTAGAGCATGTACGAGGTCAGACACTGATGTTGGACAGGAAGGTCTAGCTCACAATCTCCGTTCCAGTTCATTCCAAAGGTGTTGGATGGGGTTGAGGTCAGGGCTTTGTGCAGCCAGTCAAGTTCCACACCGAACTCATCCAGCCATGTCTTTATGGAGCTTTGTGCACTGGGACACAGTCATGCTGCAAAAATATTCTTTCCCAAATTGTGTCCACAAAGCTGGAAGCATGCTGTTGTCCAAAATGTCTTGGTCTGCTGAAACATGAGGATTCGTATGGTGAAGCATTAGGATTGTTATTGGAAGTAAGGGACAGCCTGAATTTAGGTGTGTCCCAATACTTTTGTCTATGTAGCGTGGATGGAGAGAAAAGAAGAAATGGGGAGAGGAAGGGAATGGGTGGGATAGACGGAAAGAGGGGAGGTTGGAAAAGGGAGATAGAGTGAAAGAGCCAGAGGAAGGGATGGAAAGGGGGGGAGAGAGAGATACTGACTGGGAGGGAGGGAGAAGAACAGTCTTGTGTTATTTTGACTGTATGTAATAATAAATGATGCCTCAGTGCTGTTTGCACATGATAAGTCTCTTATGATGCTTCCACTTCCAGAACAGTATTGATGTGCCTAAATGCTTGTGTGACTGCTGGCTTCTCTCTTACCTTCCTGAGAGAAATTCCGCATGGCAAACCTGTGCAGGGTTAATTAGCTCCATCAACTTTCACTTTGCATATGATCCAATTTGTTTAAGTTCATTGCTAAGGTTTGGTTTATAATGGATGTCTCAGTTATTCTAAGAATAGTTCATATATATATATATATATATATATATATTGTGACGTGATATTGTGATTATTGAAGGCTGTGAAGCTGACAATAAACCGAGAAGACTGTGAAGATCCAGAGTGACTGTCATCTCTCTTTCTCACGCTCGCCACAATATATTAGGGCTGCGTGATATTAGGAAAATATGCGATAATGTTGTTGAGTGTTGCGATATCACATGCGATAAGAAAGTGAAGTGAAAGTGACCATTTGTCATATGTGAACACAGCACGAAATTCAACCTCTGCATTTAACCCATTCACCAAGTGAAGCAGGGGGCAGCTAAGAACACAGCGCCCGGGGAGCAGTGCATGGGGACGGTACCTTGCTCAGGGTACCTCAGAGGTGCCTAGCGGACTTGGGAATCGAACCCGGACTTTCTGGTCTCAGGGCAAATGACCTAACCACTAGGCTACCAACTGCCCTTTATAGAGTGTGTCCGAAACCGGGCACTTGCGTACTTTTAGGGCATAGTGCGCTGACAATGAAAGCCGAGCTAAAACCCGGATGCTGCACTAAAATCGGCCAGAAAACGCAAGTGCAGAACGATGCACACTATGCACACTAAACGGGTGCCATTTTGACCATGTAGCAGAGGGGGAGGGACTTTCAACATGTTTTAGAGTTGGATAATGGCAGCAAACAGTGAAATACAAGCCCAAGTGGAGGCAGCTTACATCATATAAATGTAAGTAATTATTTTACTGATGTACACTGCGGTAAAACCGGCAGATATTTTGCCGGCTGAAGAATCGCGAGCAAATGTTAGTCCTGCATTTCCCATAGTGTTAATGTTTTTCTGCTTTGGATTTGCTGGTAAGCGACTCCAGACACTGACTAGTCTATGCAGAAAAAAATGAAATGCAATATTTTCTTTCCAACATGTTTTTTTTTTTTTTATTTTAACAATTGACTTAAACAGAGCATTTTAATGCCTCCCATAAAACATTTGAAGCATTGAACATGATTGAATTTTTAAATATAACTTTAAATCTTAAATAAATGTAAGTATAATTTAAAATATAGTAGGATTTTAGCCAGAAAAAAAACATCAAAAGGAACAGTGTATAACAACGTAGTTTAACTCAACTACACGTATTGGGGAACTAGCCAGGAAGAACTAGTTCACCTTCAGAGAGAATTTGTAGCACATCAGGAAATATTGTAACATGCCATGTTTAAAGCCTAGCAAAGTAAACATTCTGGTTTTCCCAGCAAAGAACTTGCCATAATAAGGCATGCTTACACAAGTGTGCACACACACACACACACACATACACACACACACACACACTACACACAGACACGGTACATTACATTGCATAGTGTCCTACAGTGACTGTTCCCCAAAGCTAAGAACTTACTATAATTTAAATTGTTTACATTTATTTAAGATTTTAAATGAAAAAAAATTTCAGACTTTTTTTCAACAATGTTCAATGGTTTTAATGTTTCATGGGAGGCATTAAAATGCTCTTTAAGTAAATGTTTTAAAAACAAAAAACATGTTTGAATGGAAATACTGCATTTCATATTTTTTTTCTGGATAGACTAGTCAGTGCCTGGAGTCTATATTACCAGCAAATCCAAAGCAGAAAAACATTAACACTATAAAGGTTATGTTTTTACTCACTTATCGCACATTATTACTACATTATCGCATATCGCATGTTTTCCTAATTTTCCTAATTGTGCAACCCTAATGTTTGTATGTATATGTCTGTGTATATAATATATAAGCAACAAGAGGAATATAGATTTAGATTAAAAAAAAAGATATAGATAGGTAGATAGGTATATACATAGGTAGATAGGTAGATCGATAGATAGATAGATAGATAGATGTGTTTATAAAATTAAATACATTTTATTTGTTCTTGGAATTTGCTCTTGACTTTGAATTCAATATAGGTAAAAATGAACATTCTAATCAAAACAAGCTACATCAAGCATTTAATTTCTGGTGAGTCCCACAGGTTCCTGGCGCAAACATCTCCATTATAGTCGACATTATAGAGTTGATACAGGCCTTAGTGAGTCAGAGTGTGGACCATGCTATGACAACAGAGCTTAGATCATGAGTCTACTCAGGCCTGTCTACGGCCATCTCTTTTTCAATTTCTGGTTAAAAATCAAGTAGGCAGGTCATGCGTCGTTGCCTGCTGGATTTTCTCAAACAAGCTGCGTCTCCTTTTACCCCCATGCAAATCTGTGAAACTCCACCCAACCCTTTGAATAAAACTTGGCAATGGAGTGTCAAGACGGCAACTAAGGCTGCTCCAGTTTGGTACCTGCTAAGCCTTTCACACAACACTCTGAATTGCCACAGATGTGATGTGTCTTCACTTTTGAACAGAAGGACGTCTTCATGTTGATTCCTCTGCTTTCAGGATCTTCTCTGACTGTGTGTTCCTTGGACCTGTGAAATGATGGGCACGCTGGTGAACGGACGGCGTGGAGGACGCTCTCCATCGTTGCTCATGGCTGCTCTCATTGCCTGCGTCCTCCTGCTGGGCTTTAACTACTGGGTCTCCAACTCCAGAAATGTGGAGCTGCAGGTTTGTCTCCCGATCCTGGAACTCCTAACTCATTGGCTCTAAGGCACTGTACCCTAATACTGCATATTATGTAGTATATAAAGCTTATATAGAACTATCAAATGCATGATTTTAGATTTGCAATGCGTATGTGACTTTAACTTTCGAGTGAGACTTGCACTTAAGTGGATTGGTTGTTTTTACAGCACTCCAAACCCGTGTGTTTGCATAGACATGGCTGATTATAACATTTACAACTGGTCACTTCATGTGATTTGTATCTGGTATCTGGATTACATGTAAAATTCAAAGTAGCTTTATTGAGCGGGTTGTTTCAGGACCAGTGTTGCCAAAGCAGTGCGCAGTGTTTAAAGTAATGCAACTTGTAAAAACTAGACAACACGAGTCATTTATCATGGGGTAAAAAAAAAAAAAAGCATAAATGATAATGATGTGAAATACAGCTTAGCATATAGCTCTAATAAAATGACACATGATTAATATAACAATAAAGATATTAGTAATTATATAATCCTTAGTTGTTTAAATTCTTATTTGTGTTGGTAGGTGTGATGGTCATCTTGATAATATTTTAGCTCGGCGTGTTAAAACTCTGTAGTCAAATTTGTCTCCGTCAAGCCAGACTGAAATCGGATTACCCTGTGCTGAGTAATATGCAAATGAGCTCCCCTTCAACAACCAGTCACCTCATTTTAATGTTCCATAAAATGAAGAGTGCTTATTCCCAGAGAAGAGGCTGTTGAGCACAAATTGAGCACAATGCTTCTTTTGAGTCATTGCCGTCATGAAAAGCACGCCTTGAAACCCAGCGGTGGTCAAAACTGACGAGGCGTGGTCATGTTTAACCATGTTTAACTAAAATGGGTTACGAAATCAAAATTAAACTCTGAGAAGAAACCGGAAATGAATCATGGAGCGGGTCGGAAGGGCGGCCTCTTCTAGTCTAAATCAAACACAACTTGCTTTGATGCTGCGAATAAAAGACTTTCTCTGCTAATTTAGTCGGTCATGTCTATATGAGAGATCCTGAGAACAGTCAGTCAGTGCACTACTGACGCGTGCACTGCGTACACTTACTAAACACCGTTTTAAATACAGTGGTGCACTTGCATATAGACTGCTTTGTCTGTGCACAGTATGTCATCCTTTAACCCTTCCTCAGTGGAATACTGCTAGGTGGATATTTCTGGCCGGTAGTCTGTTCTTAACCCAGCAATTAAGTTGCACGATGTGATAATAATAGTAGGAGTAATAATGATAATGTATTTTAGTTATAGCCATACTCAAGGACACCTTACAATACATAGTAAAATCAGATATATAGTGGTGTTCAAGTGTAACAAGTAGGGATGCACCGAATATACGGTGCCCGAAATCTTTTGGCCGAAAATGGCAAAAAAGGCTTTTTTTTTTTTTTTTTTTTTTACTGGACCGAAACAGTGATGCCACGGTCAACAACTGCAACCTGCACGCGCCAGATTGGATTAGAGTCAACATGTCTGCCGTGTGGCCGCATTTCCATATATCTTAGAAAGACACACAGAAAGTCGTTTGTAAAGCGAGCAATGCTGACATTTCTAGAGGGGGAGCATCCACAAAGACATTCTCAACGTCGGGATTCATTTATCATATAAAATCAAAAACATCCCGATCAAGCACAGAAGAGGCGAGACCCTTCCAGCACACCCACTCTGTCTGTAATTTTTAAAATGCTCTTGGAGTGTAACCCCCGCGAAAAGCAAGGTATTACTGTATTAACTGGTTTAATAATTTCTTTCTGTGTTTCGGTTTCGGCCAAGTGTTTCCTCATTTTTAGTTTTTGGTTTCGGTTGTGTACATAGAAGCTCAAACAGGCAGGAGGTGAGATTGATGCTAGAAGATAATGCAAGAGTATGAGAAGGTGTGCAGCTGCGAAGTAGATCAGAAAGATATGGAGGTGCTGGTTATGAAATTTCTTGAAAGTGAGAAGCAAAAACTTGAAGTCGATGCGGTATTTAACTGGGAGCGAGTTGCTGGAGGACTATTGAATGGTCTTTAAAAGTGGTTCTAGTAGTGATCCAGGCAGCTGCATTCTGAACTAGAAGATTGTGATTGAGTTTGTGCAGAAGACCAGAGAGGAGTTAGAGTAATCAATATGAGCTGTAACCAAAACATATACAAGAATAGTAGGAATATGGATAGAAAGAGGCAACCAATATTGCGTAGATGAAAATCGAGTGAAAATATGTGCTTCAAAATGTAAAGCACTGTCAAAGGGTTTGAAAAAAACTGTAGCATTGTCATTAGAGAGAAACTTTCAAGTTTGGCCAAAATAGCTGTGGTACCTTTGAGCAGACGTGTGTTTTACTACTGAAAGTATTACACACTGATGGTAATAAATACAGTGAGATATTATAAGTAATGTTAACATTAAGCTAGAGAGGGATTTTCCTGTCCAGGAGCTCATTGCTGTCATTTTCAAGAAAGTCTATGAGGAAAAAAGTGGGTTCCTTTGGGCTCTTCCATATCGACCCTAACGTAGAATCAAGTTTTTGATATGAAAATATGTAGCACCCAAAACATTTGCTGGTCTTAAATGTGCATTTTGCGTTGTTTCATAATAAATGGCTCTTGATCTCTGAGAGAGGCTTCACTGTAACCCTGATAACCAAACCGCTTCAGCTGATTCAGAACGCAGCTGCCAGATTAGTGTTCAACGTTCCTAAGTTCACCCACACCACA
>JBBPDC010019231.1:0-12923 GCA_037974485.1 Hemigrammopetersius urotaenia | reverse complement strand
AGAGAGAGACAGAGAGAGAGAGAGAGAGAGAGAGAGAGAGAGAGAGTGGGAGAGGAAGAGAGAGCGATAGAGAGAGAGAGAGCGATAGAGAGAGAGAGAGAGCGACAGAGAGAGAGAGAGAGAGAGAGAGAGAGAGAGAGAGCGAGAGAGAGAGAGAGAGAGAGAGGGAGAGTAAGAGAGAGCCCTACGGCCATGCACGGGGAGCCAGAAGAAAAAAAAGAAGAAAAAAAAAAAACATATTGGTTCGAAAAAAGCAACAAAAAAAAAAGCGTAGAATATTTGAAGGTTCCGCGTTGTTTTGAATAGTTCCGCGTAAAACGATCAGTTTCCTTCTCAAAAAAACCCCACGTGTGACTGGATCCGCGAGTCGCGATCCGCGTAAAACTGGGGGTTTACTGTACCTTTAAAAATATGCAGACCAGGACACTGATGACATGTACATTTATAGAACACGGCTTAATAAACAACATCTATGTTAATCAGTGTAGGTAATCATTTCACATAACGTTTTGTAGCTTTATAGGTCTCATACATCTACACCATTGTGTAAAACTCCTCTGTAATTTTCTCTAGAACGTTCACATCAGAACAACTTTACATTTAATTGACCTTAATGTGTGTCTGAGGAACTAAACAAAAAAGACAGCAACACCACACTACATGACATGACACCAATCATGATGCAGAGTACATGATGCAGAGAGACATATGACATGATACAATATGAAGCATGACAGCATGAAGCCTTAGACGATGGAGATCAATTCTGATCTGGACGGGAAGCAAATTCCAGCACAATTCAGTGGCAAACAGCTCATTCATCTCACCGGTTAATTCCCAGGTTTAATAAGTGTGTAATGAGTGTGACAGCAGTGCAATTGACTATCAGAAACATCAAGTACAAAGCATACGAGATAATCCTCTGACACATGTTCACAAACTCATACATACAATAAAGCACTTCACAAACATGTTTCCAGAACTTGGCCTCATGCCAGTATCATGAAAAAATACACTGTTTTGTTTAGTCAAACCTATTGTTGCAGCCCTCCTGCAGGCAGCTCAGAAGACCTCTCTGCATTTATTTGCCACCACTTATGCTCCACAGACCAGCGATCGCTGTTGGATCGTTGCTAATCTACTTTGCAGAAACACTCCACTGCCCTTTGAGGCACTCAGGGAAAAAACCCATTCTACTGCTTGCATACTCATAAGTTTGTGTCTATCTATTGAAGGATCTTCAACCTACAAATAAAGAGGGACAAAGTTCTGATGCAATTATACGATATATTAAGATATATTTCTCAATTTATATTTTCACATTACTAACTTTTGTAATGTTAACATAATTAGCAACAGATCAAGATCAAATGGTGTTTTTCCAAAACTCTTCTCCCAGAGCCACAGAGAAGAGCGCAAAAAAAAAAATCACTGGCCGGTTTCTTCATCTTCTGTGCTGCTGTTATAGATTGTTCCTTTTGTTATTCTTTCTGGCTAAGAACTTACTATAAGATTTAAAATTATTTTTAAAATATTTTCAGATTTTTTTCAACAACGTTCAATGGTTCAAATGTTTTATGGGAGGCATTAAATGCTCTGTTTAAGTAAATTCTAAAAAAAAAAAAAAACATGCTGGAATGGAAGTATTGCGTTTCTTTTTTTTTCTGCATAAACTAGTCAGCGTCTGGAGTCTGTTACCAGCAAATCCAAAGCAGAAAAACATGAACACTATAAAGTTTTTACTCACTTATCGCATGTGATATCGCCATCGCAACACTCAACAACAGTATCGCATATCGCATGTTTTCTTAATATCATGCAGCCCTAAAAACAACTATAGACAAACACAGAAATCGGAAAAGGCGGCTCTGCCGACAGGACTACTGGATTAGAGGCCTTTGTTTGTGAAGCAGTACTGTGGCATACGGGGGCAGGGTAATGAATGGAACTGGGCTAAGGTTGCTTGCAATGAGCAAACTGGTCAGAATCTGCTTTGTACTGGCTGCTCATCTCTGTGGGTATCTGAGTGAGGTAGGCATGAGAGAAGAAAAGATCATTACTCTGCTGACACGGTAGAAAAGGGCACCAACTGATTTAAACACTTATCTTACCCCCACTCTCCACTGCCGCCTCATTTAGAGAGATTACTATGGTTATCTGATTACTTAATATAGTTGAACACTGTCTCTTACTAAAACGTCTTT
Source organism: Hemigrammopetersius urotaenia (assembly GCA_037974485.1). Taxonomy (NCBI): domain Eukaryota; kingdom Metazoa; phylum Chordata; class Actinopteri; order Characiformes; family Alestidae; genus Hemigrammopetersius; species Hemigrammopetersius urotaenia. Next base: position 10,719 of record JBBPDC010019231.1, on the reverse strand, counting down.
AAAGGGACCTGAACAACAACTAATCAATTCAACAAGAAAGTAAATTGTACAATTATTTATCAATTAGACTTGAATTATCATGACCGCACTACTTAACGTACTGTCTGTGTTAAGAAGAACTTCTGCTGATAGAACATTTTTTTTACCTTAAAAGTATTACTAAAATGCTGCAACCCATTAACAACAAATATATTGTAAAGATTTCACTGATGGCGATAGCAGTACTGATATCAGTACTTATCGATACTCAATGATACTATTCATCATTTGATACAAAAAAATATCCATCCATCCATCCATCAATCATCTACCTCTTTGTCCCGCACTCAGGGTCGGAGAGGGGGATGGGCTGGAGCTTACATCAGCTGCTATGGGCGAAGGAGGGGTACACCCTGGACAGTCACCAGCATGTCACAGGGCCACATACAGACACAGACAACCATTCATGCTCACATTCACACCTAGTGGCAATTTAGTGTGCTCAACTGGCCGATCCCCAGTGCATGCATGTTTTTGGCTGTGGGAGGAAACCCCTGCAGTCACAGGGAGAACATGCAAACTCCACACAGAAAGACCCAACCCAGGAGTCAAACCCAGGACCTTCTTTGCTGTGAGGCAAAAGCGTTAACCCCTCTGCCACCGCACCGCCCTATTCTCCGTAATTTGGTACAAAAAATAAAGATGTGAAAAAAAACCCCATTATGACTTGTTCGGAGAAATAAGGAGATAAATTGTTTCCTGTGTATAAATGTCTGGTGTTAATGTCACTCCTGTTCCTTTACTGATCCAGTTCAACTATCAGGATGCATTAACACTGCAGAAGACCAACACATCAGCACTGTTTGTCTTATCTAGAAACATACAAGAACTGAACCCTGAAACACATACACTGGACGATTTGAACAAATAACAGGCACTTTTGCACTTTATTTCCTTTTTACAAACTGCACATTCCGGTCCAGATTGCACTGTCTTGCATTGTAATGTATTGTGCTTTACTACACGACACTGCATACTTTCGTACTATACCGCTCAGGCTGTATTTTACATCCTGCACCTTTTAGGACTGCTACAAATTTCGTTGCGCTCTTTTGCAATGACAATAAAGGAATCTTATTTTACCTTTGACCAGTCAGCAAACGTTGTAAAACAGTTGCACTGGAATCCACACTTCGTTGCTGAGCACTAAGGGTTTCAATAAACATATTTGCTCTTCATCCTTTTCAGTCTGAACCAAGGCAAGACATTCTCGGAGACAAAAAAAAATGATGCAATCTATACTGGCTTTTGGCAACCAGATTTAGTGAAATGAATCCAAAACCCACTGTTGCCTCATACCACACGGCTCACAAAACATCCCTTTAGCCTTACCAGCTGCACAGAGCCAGACAGAGTGTGCAGTACAGCAATGACTCATATGAAGTGCAGTTACTTTGAGTCTACTGTTTGCTGCTTGCTAAAGGTTTCTAGAAATTTGCCTGCTGTATAATTCAGTACCGACTTTGCCAACTGGAGGCATTGGAGATTGTGGCCTCTTTTAATCAGTAAACAGCCCAATTCTCATATAAATGTATACTTTGTAATAAATAAATGAATCATTTTATGTATTTTCAACATCCGATTTTAATAGTTTAAGATCTTTGTCCCACATCGAGGTCTATCTAGCCAGGGTTCCTCTTACAATATTAGTAGCTAAGGTGAATCTTGACTGTTTGTAAGCACACATTTGTTTTTGAGGATCCGCATGCCTACTGCCATAACATGGAGAGATAATCCCACAGAGGCAAGCACGCTTAGAGGGGTTTCTTTATTTATTTAGCTTTTTTGTTATTCACAAAAGGCAGGCAGTGTGAAGATTCTTCTTCAATGATGCAACTCTTAAAGCTCTATCTTTCCCTGTTTTCCAGCTCTCTCACCAGAAGACTTCACTGTGTTCTTCAATGAGAAGTTTGATGACATCAAGCCACCTGTCAGCCAGAGGCCAACCAATGCTGCCCAGTTTCTTGGCTTCTCACCGCTCTCTCTGAAGGAAGTGTCATTTCTCCTAATGTCCAACAAACCCATTGAGTCTTCACTTGACCTGATCCTTTCAAGAACAACTACAGACCAGTATCTCTTCTCTCCTTCCTTTCCAAAGTCCTGGAATGTGCCGCTTATAACCAACTCAAGATCTATCTTTCTCAAAATATGCCTCAGGACCCTCACCAGTCCAAGTTCAAGTCTGAAACTGCGCGACTAGCATTCTCCAAAGAACTTAATCCAGCTAGACCAGCCAACCTGTCTTCTGCTCTGATTCTTCTTGACCTTTCTGGAGCCTCCGGCACTGTTAACCATCAGACCCACCCTGGATACTGTCTGGCTACTCCAGCCTTGGGATATCAGGCACAGCCTGGCAATGGTTTGCTTCCTACCTTGATGACCGGAGGTACCAGGTAGCATCACATGGCCCTGTCTGCCCCGCGAAGATTGTACACTAGTGTACCACAGGGCTCAGTCCTCGGACCACTTCTCTTTTCTCTATATACTTGGGGGCTCAGGTAGGGCTGGGCGATTTGGCCTAAAATCAAAATCTCAAATAATTGAACATTTTAACTCGATTACGATTAATGAACGATTTATTTTTTTAGTTCACTGACGAGTTGCTCAGTTGTCTCAGTGTTTAAACTCTCCATGTCTGCAGAATAACATAACATAACAGAGCAGGGTCACGTGACTCCACACACGGTAGTGTTTTTAAAGAGAAAAGTAATCTAAATAACTGACCTGGAAAAAACTGATTAATTATAGGTTCTGAATTTCGATTACTTTTTGATTAATCGCCCAGCCCTAGACTCAGGTGGCAGATGACTCTCAACTTGCTAGAAGAACGGTTATTCTTGTCGCACATTGACCACCTCTCCAGGACATACAAATACTTTCTGTACAACATCAGGAGAATCTGACCCTTTCTCACTACTGAAGATACACAGTTACTCGTCCAGTCTCTGGTCATATCTAAACTAGACTACTGCAACTCTATTCTGGCTGGACTTCCACTAACTAACGAGACCACTTCAGCAGATTCAGAAAACAGTCTTAGTCTTGGCCCCCCAGTGGTGGAACGATCTCCCTCTTGTAATAAGATCCGCGGAGTCCCTCATTGTCTTCAAGCGTCTTCTGAAAACCCACCTCTTCAAGGAGCACCTTGGTGACTAATCAGTCCTCTTGTTCACCTCTTATACATCTTTTCTGATATATTAAAAAAAATAACAACACTCAGGCACTTACCCTCTTAACCGTTTTTCCTTACTTGTGTATTAAGATCTGACTTATCTGGCAGTTACTTGGTTAAAAGCTATTGTTAAGTTTATCTTATCTTTACAGGTAAAACGAACAGATGTGTACAATTTAAGCATTGATGTACATCGCGCTGTATAGAGCGTCCGCTAAATGCTATAAACACAAACATCTAATTAGTGAGGAACATTAACAAGCATGCCAGCGTTCCACAGTTGCTGTGTGAGTGCAAACTCCTGGGATTTGCTTGCATTTTTCAAACAGCGACCGCCTTTTTCCTCCCGCATTGCTAATCTTTTGAAGCCTTCTGTCACCTGCTGGGCTAAGCCTTCAATTCTTAAACTGACGGTTGGTCATTATCAGTAATGTGAACTGCACTTCAATAAACCTGTAAAAAAACCTCCAACACTGAGTCGCGAGTGTTTCAACAGAAATTGCAGACAGCAGTTACCAAATATTAGCAGTTTTGATGTAAAACGGCTCCAGTCATATATACACGGCCCTAATTTTCCCACAAGAAAATAAACATTTTACACTAGTGGTAATACAGGTTCACTTACAGTTTCAGTACAAAGTATTTAAAGGACTGTCCTGAGATGCTGCCCAGCTAACATGAAGGAAAATCCTAAGTGATCTTACAGCAGTACTGTGGGCTACACAGACTTCAGAATGGCCACCTCACAGAATGGCACCCTCATTAATAATGAAGAACAGTTAATGTCTAGGGTAAAAGAGCACTTTGTGGACTGAACTCTTGGGAACACAAGAGCGAAACAGCGGTCAAGGAGAAAAGTATAAAGCCACTGAGCAGAACAGCCCAACCCAGTAAGAAAACTTCTTCCTTGCATGAGATTTCTTTTCCTAATAAAAGTTCAAGAAGGCCATGAAGCACAGGAATTACATCTGTGGTAAAATTGGTGTACTGACTATACAGTTTCCCCTTCATTTTCTGGCATTTTACGCTGTTTGTCCCCACTGTGTCCACTTACTGACTACCCTAATAAACTGATTTAACTTGGTCCGCCTTGCAGATGTGAAGTTATTAATGATCAGAGGCAGCAGAGTTTGTGTTAGTCATCCTTTACTCCTTCATTATTGGTCAGTTTCTGACCCCAGGACACTGTTGGTGGATCCAAGTTATTCCTGTGTGAGACACTGTGTAGCGAACACACAAATATAAAAAAGGCTAAACCTGCTTCAAGGGAACAGTATCTGCAATATTACATTTTTACAAGTCATTTCAGATTACTCTAAACTGGAATAAACTGGAAAACTGGAACCCTTACCTAAACTGGAATACAACTTCATAGCAGTGAAGAGCGACTAGCAGAGTGCAGAAGACATTTTCCACATACAAATAGATTTTATTGACAGGAGGGACAGAAATCAGACCGTATTAGAGCTTCATCAATAAGAGAAGAGAGTGAATTCCTCACATCACATTTAGGAGGCCATGACAGATAAAGCTACTTTAGAGAGTTACTTGCTTACTGTATTTTTCTCTCACCGGCTCTCTGTCTCTCTCTACCTCTGTTTCTCTTCATAGCCATTTCTTCAGCACACCTGTCAGAGGTCATCAGGCCAGACATGCGTTACCAAACTCCAACAAGGTCTTTAGGGCAAAGATGGCTAGCCATTAGATACAGAGCAGTATAGTCAGTAAGGGAAGTGAAAAGCAGTGATTTAGAGAAAAAAAGTATTTGTGGAACTCAATGAAACAAATCTCAATGCTAGTCTACCAATATCCATGCTACCAAGCTAAAGGAGAGACTAAAAAGACAGATGCGAAGGCTACCCTAAACAGCAAGTCGAAGACATTTCAAGGGGAATAAAGGAGAGCGAGAGAAAGACGGCTACGCTGCAGAGGTGCAGTCGCATCAGTTCTAAATCTCAGCAAGGTGTGAGACAGCATGCTGATGAGAAGGCCGACTCACTCCCCCCACCTGTATTATGGGTATTGTAGGCGCCGAGCTAAAAATAGTACACTGCAGGCAAGGACCTGCACCAGAACCTTGACGTCACATCAGCAACTGACATCAACAGGTGCGTGAACTGATCTCTGCTTTAAACGTGCGAAGCTCTAGTAGCGGAACGCTACAGGAATGCAACAGTAACCAGCGGAATGAAAAAATCTGCTTTTGAACAAAACATGTTCAACTCCTGCACTTTCCTTAAATCACTGCTCTCTCTCTTCAAGCATCATTCAACAGCAACAGAATGAATGTCATGCCCAGCAATTTGTTGCTGATGGTGGAACAGCAACTCTGGTTTACATTAACACAATCCGCTCAATCCGTCTCAAACTGGGACTCTCAAATCAAACCACAGAAAAGGATCAAATTAACACATTTGCACCAAATCTCATGGCAGGACTAGTCTTCAGGCCACTAGAAAAAAAAACAGGTAGAACTAAAGATGAAAGGGGTATCACAATAACAAATAATAATAATAAACTACGTTAAAATAAAAAAAATAAAAAAAAGCTTTGCAAAATGCATTGCTGCTTAACTGTTAAATTTTGTCACTTGTATTTGTAATATTGCACATACTATGTATCCTGAAAATGTATCCCGATGTTATTTCTCTTACAATCAACATGAAATGAAAATCATAATGAATTTACTTTCCATATAACGCAACACTTTCTTCTGCTTGTGTATATCTGAATGTCCCTCTCTCAGTTGAGTGTGTGTCTGTGTGTGTGTGTGTGCGCACATGAATGTGTGTTAGAGCTGCACAATGTATAATTTCTATTACTGCAATACTGATATCTGCCATACAGATTACTGAAATGGTCAGTATAAAAGTTGTGTTGTGTTCTATGAGCATCAGGATTGAGGACAACTGTTCTTGGGGTTTTTGATAAATGATTGAATTCACAAGATCCAACAAAATTAAATAGTATGTCAAAATAATAAAGGCTGGGGGTTAACCATATTACATGAAGGCGTCCTGTAGTCAAGGACGTGCATGGGTCCTCAATACTCAGTTTACTGGATCAGATGGTAGCACTGAAGCAAAAACATGTTCCACTACAGGATGAACAAAATGACATTTAGGTTTAATAAAATGCTTTAACAGGACTGTAAACCATAAATCTTTGATTTGTGTGTATGTATATTACAGAGATGCAGGTCACAAAAAGGATTAGGTGAAAATGGTCAAATGTGTTAAATGAGAGAATAAAAATTAGCCAGAAAAGTACAGCAGTACTTGAACTTTTCTGAACCTTTAGAATTATCTACATTTTCAAATACATATGAAAGATCATTAGATTTTCATACAAGTCCTCAAAGTTGATAAAAAGCAACCGAAGGCCTCGCCTGCACTGACTAATGTTATTGTTCATGAGTCTACCATCAGGAGACCACTGAACAACAATGGTGTTCATGGCAGCGTTGTAAGGAAAAAGCCACTGCTCAGCAAAAAGAACATTGCTGCTCATGTCTGCAGTTTCCTAACGGTCACATGAACAGGCCAGAAGGCTATTGGAAGAATGTCTTGTGGATGGATGAGACCAACATAGAACTGGTTCGAACGAGAAGTGTTATGTTTGGAGAATGGAAAATACTGAATTCCAGCATAAGAGCCTTATCCCATCTGTGAAACATGGTGGTGGTAGTATCATGGTTTGGGTCTGTTTTGCTGCATCTGGGCCAGGACAGCTGGTTATCATTGATGGAACAATGAATTCTGAATCATACCAGTAAATATTAAAGGAAAATCTCAAGACATATGTGCTCTCCTGAAATTCAGTTCGTGAACACAAGTCGTTCTACCAAAGAAGAGTTAAGAAAGAATAAAGTTAGTGTTTTGGAATGGCCTAGTCAAAGTCCTGACCTAGGTCCTGGAAAGACCTAAAGCGAACAATTCATGCGAGAAAACCCACCAATATGCCAGAGCTACTGCTGTTCTTTAAAGAGAAATGAACTAAAATTCCACAAAGGTTTAAGTCAAGTTATTGCAGCAAAAGGGGATCAACACTTTTGCTTCGGACACATTTGTAATGTTGGATTATTAATAACCAGGTGAAATATTGTTGTCTCGTTTATTTAACTGGGTTCTCTTTATCTACTCTGAAGATTTGTGTGAAAATCTGAGGATGTTTTAGCTCATATTTATACAGAAACGTAGACAATTCTAAAGGGTTCACCAACTTTAAAGCGTCAGTGTAAAAGATTAAATAGGTATTCAACATGAAGTCAAATTTTGAGTAGTACCTAGAATGAAAATTGATAATAGTGTGTTCTAAGGCACCTTACACGTACCACAGGACATGAAAGGGTGTAGTACATGTTGTAATCCCCATTACATCAGAGCATGTGTATTGAAATCAGAGGTGGTCTTCCAATCACACTTTTATCTTCTATCCTTTGAATTCCTCGCTCCATCTCTCTCTTCAAACAGCCCTCATTTCCACATGAGCAAGCGTTCTAGAACCTATGCATTTTATTTCTCCTGCCCATCAGTCTAAAGAAGCAATCTTGCATGCAAGGTAAATCTATGGTGTGTGTGTGTGTGTTCTGCCCTTGACTCGGTTCACCAGGCAAGGCAGTAACCCCTGCTCCCTCCCTCAGGGTGAGCAAGACACACTGATGTGGTTGTGCTACACACTTACCCTTCACACTACACATCTGTTCCCATCTCTCCATCTCTGCATCTTGCACACTTTCCGCTCATTTTTTTTGAGGACACAGGGTCACTTACATGTCCTGCATGTATTACATATTTACATGCACCTTCATTTGTATCTACACGCATTGTTCATTTCATCTGTTCCACTGACCATATAGGAGCGATTTTTATATGAAAATGCAGATGTATTTATTTTAATGTTGTGGTGAGCATGACAGAGAAATGGCAAAGAGACACTTTTCTTCAACCAAAGAATGTCTCTATTAACAGCAACAGCTCAGAACACAGACTTGGCTCCCAGGAATGTGCTGCGCCACCACTGGTGGGAACAGACACTATCATAACCACAAAACTAGTTCTGCTCCCGTCAGACTCTGGAGGAGGGTGACTGATGAGACGCACTCCAAACAAATTAACACTCAAGTTAACAAGTATAGCAACTATCTAACACTCCGTACACGTCTACCCCCCTCTAATATTTCCACAAAACACAGAGAAGGGGCTGACCAGCCACTTACTCAGCCCACAAAGGCTCATGGGAGGCAGTCTTGCTGTGTCGCTCGCTACAATATTTATGCTACAAAATTCGAAAATTCTATTTTTGTCTAATTTAACACAAATATACTAACATTTATATACTGAAACAAAAAACGCTTGGGCCTCGTCCCCCACATCCCTTTGTCCTTCTGCAGGCTTTAGGATAGGGCGCGCTGCTTAGCAACCCAGAACAAGGACGAGGGGACATGGCAGACGAGGTCCGGACGTCACAAAAGCAAACAAAAAAAGCGGAGGATATCTGCCTTTTCCGCGCATGTGCAGGGGGTTCTGCGAAAAATTCTTAATTTGGTTCTCAGATAAACATCCGCATGAGACTGAAATCACGACTGCTGATCTGCGCATAAATGGGGGGGTTACTGTACATAGATCTCAGGGTGAAAAAAAAAATCCCCACAATTAACATGTAGGAACTGAGTGCTTTAAATTACAACAGAAACAATCTGCAGATTCCAACTGTGCATCTATCGTTATTTAGCGCAAAGTATTTGTAAAAAAAAAAAATTGTCACAAATTAGGATTTTCCAGAAAACATACAAAAAGAAATACACACGCACAAACGCAGCTTTAAACAATGATTGACTCATCATTGGATTTACTACCCAAATGCCAGGCAGCCATAGTACTGCTTGCTCCAACAACTCACTTGCCTACCAAATGAAACAAACTCCTCCCATTTGAAGGTGAAAGTGTCCATTCTGTCATATGTGAACACACCACAGCACACAGCGTGAACAGCACAACATTCTTCCTCTGCATTTAACCCATTCACCGAGTGAAGCAGCGGGAGCCAGGAACACGGCGCCCGGAGAGCAACGCGTGGGGACGGTACCTTGCTCAGGGTACTTCAGAGGTGCTTCTTGGGAATCGAACCCACGACTACCTGATCACAGGGCGAACTACACTACCAGCTTCAACTGGTGCTGGGGCGTGTGGGCATCGCAAGTGTGTGTTTTGTTTTAATGTGTCTTGTTTCCTTGGGCAGGACAGGTATTGACAACAAGCGAGAGAGAGAGAGAGAGAGAGCGAGCAAAGCAAGAGAGAGTGCAAGAGCAATGCGAGAGAGATAGAGAGCAAAGCGAGAGAGAGCATGAGAGAGAGAGCAAAGGGAGAGAGCATGAGAGAGAGAGAGCGAGAGCAAAGCAAGAGAGAGAGCGAGAGCAAAGCAAGAGAGCGCGCAAGAGTAAAGCAAGAGAGAGAGAGCGCGAGCAAAGCTAGAGAGAGAGATCAGCCAGAATGAAATGTACTGTAAAGTGCATTAACAGAGACAGCGGGGAGGGCACCCGGTAGAGGTCACCTGTCTCTTCTGTCTTTCCTCACTATTGTCCACTGGTCTGTAATGTCCTTGAATCATACTAGGATTGCCCACAGGAGAGAGAAATACAGCCAATTTCAGTTATGACACTGCATCGCCTTTCGTGAGTAAACAATTAAATAAAACTCAAAAGAAACTTCAAAATAACAAGAAACCTGAGTGGTTAAACCCACACCAGTGGTACTCTTGAAAGAAAGGCTATGTACACAAGTATTTCTGAAAACGGCTGTATTCTATGCGGTTTGGCTTTTCGTCCACACAAACAGTGTTTAGATCAGAGATAACAGAGGCTTCTCAAAAAACTCCAGCCAAAGTGCCGATTCAGAGCACTACTGCTCTCAACCTTGTTAGAGGTTTTGGCATGTTATACTCAAGAGTTACTGTACATCCAGTATGAAGGACATAGACATCAAAGTCAGCTTCGGATGCTATTCAAAACATTCAATAAATATTTTAAATACATTATGTCCCGCAAGGACAGAACACCAGACTACAGACTACTGCTAACAGCAGTGCAGTCAATAATCCTATCCACATTTCAACCAGAATGCTTCACATATTAAATGTATTACATAAATATACACATTATATATATATATATTAAAGGTGGGCATAGATTAATTTTAACGCCGTTAATCTCATTGGAATCTTGGCGTTAACTGCGTGTTACATAAATAATAGCTAATTAGATAAACAAGATCTCAGCAGTGCACACGTTATTTCCCAAAAAAAAAAAACATATGTAGTAGAGCTGAGTGATTCACGACTCATCCGGGTGAATCACCCGGATCCATTAAATAACTCACGAACCTGAGGTCTCGATTGAACCGGATCCGTCGAGTCCTAACGTCATCATGTCATAGTTATAAACCCCGCCACATTATACATCTTATAATCATTACAACATAAATTACTACAATAAAAGTTGCATAACTTAC
>JBBPDC010019220.1:0-12924 GCA_037974485.1 Hemigrammopetersius urotaenia | reverse complement strand
AACCCAACAATACATAAGCCATAGAGAAGAACACCACAAGTCATAGAGAAGTGGGAAGTCAAGGGATTTTTTTTTTTTGTTTTTTTTTTTGAGAAATAAGTAAGTAGTAGGAAAGAGACATAGTTAGTCGCCGAAGCATGTTGATATCGCGATGACGGTAAATTTGTGATATATTGGTCAGCCCTACTATATACACAAATTCTGGAGTATAAATACTACAACTATAGATACAGTTAAGTGAATTACTAGTGACACAAATAGTGTTTAGGAATCAACTACTGCACTTAATAGAGATCAGTAGTAGAAATGTAATATAGGCACAAGCCGTGATTCCTGCTTATGGTAAGACTTTTTCACATAATGACAAATTGCACACAGTGAAATGATTTAGCACCCAGTAAGAATACTGCACATGATAAGACAAGCAAGTGTTTTCTCTCCAATCTTTGAAATAGCATAGTTTCTGTTTTTGCTTCTTTTACATTTTCGGCTAGAAACAGTGGCTGTTTAGGTTCATAATAACCTACATTTTTTAAAAAATCGTTTACAATTTTTGGCATATTCTCGCTTTGAAGTTATATACTACACAGCTCTGATTAACATCTTGAAACCAAACCTAGACTTTCAGATTGAAAAAGACTGGAGAATTCCTTTTTTAATGCACACAATGGCAGTGTTAAGGAAAAGTGCTGCCCTCCACAACTGTTATTGCCCACCTGAGCTTCATTCCGACAGTAGCAAGTCTTTCATTCCTGGCATGTACCTCTAACTATTGTACTGTGTATCATCTGACTTATAGAAGCACATCCTCATGGTACTGGATAAATATTAGACAAAACTACACTAACAATTAATTAAAATGTGTGCTTAAGGCAACTTGACCTGTCAGTGTTCAGTGGGTGTGTGAGGAGCATAGCACAGTGTTTGCTGCTGAAGCACTCCCAATCCACACACACACACACAGTTCTCTATAGCAAATACAGTGAAAACGGTTTGAGGTTTGAAACTAGTCCTGGATGAGGGGAATGAAGAGGGTTGGGGCTGTGGTGAGCTGGATGAGTGTGTTTGCTTTGGGAGGTTTCCTTTCAGCCAGACATACAAGTGATATCAGAAAAGCATACACCAGATTTTTCTGTGGGAGTCACTGCCTCACTGAAACCTCCCTTCTCTGTTCTCTGAGTTTTTAAGGGTTGAACTGGCATTTGCTATTTGGAGGGCTCCATGGTTTCATGTATACTTGTGCAGGAGGAGTGAATTTTTTGTTGACCAGCAGGGAGACAACATTTTATGTTGGTGGGGAGTTCTCGTCTCTCTCTCTCTTTTTCTCTCTCTCTCTCTCTTTTTCTCTCTCTCTCTCTTGCTCTCTCTCTCTCTCTCTCTCTCTCTGACTTTCCAAAATAATTATTTCCAGGATATTGTTGAAGATGTGGGAGTCTGAATGTCCCATGTTGACATACAAGGCCTAGGTGCGGGGGCTGAACCCCAGTCAGCTCTGGCCCAGTTTAACCCCTGGTGCTGTTGAGTGTTAAATCTCAGCTGTGTCCTCTGCTCTTCATGTCCGCATACTGCTAGGCGTTCCCGCTCTACCTCATTAAACTGTTGGGGACAGCTTGATCTTGGCTTATCATGCAACTCTGGCCCATAAATTTAAAGGTGTTCCAAAGTAGTGATTTTTTCGTGTATTACTCAGGTACCTCAGACTTTTATAGCTACTTGAAACTTTGCACAAACTTTTTACACTCATGTTTTTACAGGTTAATTGGAACAGCAAAAGTCCCTTTGAAAGACCTAGCAAGCGGACAAGCGAAGTCACTCCCTTCGAAAAACTTGCCTTTAATCAACGAAAGTGGACAGAATACTGGAGTAAGTTCTCTTTCTAGCAATGATTAAGCAAACACATAGACATACATAAAATCCCTCTTTACTGTCTTAATATTAGTGTACATTGTAATATTTAATTTTAAAAACACATACTGCTCAGCTAAACAGGATTTAAATATAATTTTAACAGTCTAAGACTATATTAATAAATGTTTAATATAGTCTAATTTCATGTTTCAATTTCGATAGTACATAGTAAACTCAAAGTTTCATCTAAAAAGCTAATTTACTCAATTTCCACTTGTATTGTATTGATTGAAACATGTTTGGAATCAAAATTTGGAACTAAAAGTCTAATGTTGTTACCAAACACTAAACTTCAATAGTCTCCCAACATGTTTCTGTAAATGGTTCCACAAAACTTTCATCGGCCTCTCATTGAGCCATTTTGCAGGATGGAGTAGACTTACTCTTGTGGTTTAGGGTGCAATATGACTTACAAACAAAACTTCCCTCTGTAGCTGAACGCTGCAGGTATCTAGACAACAAGAGTAAGTCAGCCCACAGTAAGTGATACTGCACATGTCTTAATGATGAGCCAGATACAGTTTAAGTGACTTTTGACTTCATGCATTAACAATGTTAGCAATGTAGCTCTTAATAACAGAAGCAAAATTTCGACTCCAAACATGTTAATGGACTATATTTGGGTTACGTGTAAAATTGTGTAATTCAGGAATAGTAACTCGCTTTGCCACTTTCCCTTGGGAAAATCATTATTCAGTTCATATGAGGAATTATGTTATTTAATGTTTTATTTTTTTACACTGCTTGTAGGGCACTATCGATGTGGTTGTTGGATATGAACCGCCTGCCAATGCTCCTCCAAACCCAAATGATCAACAGGACGGCGCAGGAAACACAGGTACGCTGTCCTTTTCGCGTCAGGGTTTTTGGAACATGGAGCAGAAGAATGCACACAAAAATGGGGAGTATATGGATATGTGCCCAAAGCCATTTTAATCCTCGGTGGAATGCTGTCATTCATGTTTTCACTCATTTCTAGTTTGAAATTGGACCATTCTTCAAGTAGTGTAGACCAGCTATCACTTTACCTTGTGCAGACAGTCTAGATTTCATGCACATTACGCATAGTATAAATCATGGGAGTAAAAATTCAGTTTAGTGCATGGCTTTCCCATTTTAAATATTAGTTACTGGTGAACGTTCGATTAGGATATAAGGGAGGAACTGTATTCTGGAGTCATTTTTATTTTCTTGGTTAGTTTGCAGCAGGTGTCCTGTTTAATTCACTCACATTGTTTAACCATGTTTGCTGGCCCCAGTAATTAAATGTTTTGCCTGTGTGTGTTCAAATGTCCTTTAAACCATCTTTCATAGGTAAAGTAGGATCACACCATGAGCCCTTAGTAAAACTCTCCATTTAAAGCAGCAATTAATTATCTTAATGAATATCAGTCTAAAGATTCTCCACAAAGGGGCACTGTCAGTACTCAATTTGCTTTTGTGAGCATTACAGAATAATAGGAGACCCACAACAGCTGGGTAATGTCAGGGTTACCCACTTGTTAAGGATGATCGGAGTGCAATTTTCAGTAGTGATATGGAGATTGAGTTTGTAGACGAGTACATATCCATTGTTATGTGCTTAAAACACTGATGTGAACCTCGACTTATAGTCTGCAGCCCGTCTCTGTGAAACTGATTTTACCCTGTTACTGCACATACAGCACTGACATGCTTCCACACATCATATTAAGTTGCTCTTTCTTTATTGCACAAACTGTATCGTCTGGATGTGCTTTGAGTGTTACTAGACCCATCATAATTACCACATAATCACCCCAATGCTGTCACAGAGTCCCAAACCACACACTTCTATATATACATTCTATACATGCTGCATTACTGAATGCATTGTTAATGTTGCATTCTACTTAGTGAGGTAGTTTGTAGTTTGGGACGAATCCACTGTAGCTGATTCTTTGCTTAAAGGTGTTGATAAAGTCACTAAATGCTATTATATGGTTAGTGCATCAGAAGTTGTTATGTGTTAATGATTATATTTAATCTAGCTAATATCACCTTACTGGAGCGCAGTAAGGTGATATTAGCTAATGTATGTGGATGTGTAAACTCAGAACAGTGCAGTATATCATTTTGTATGAGTATAACCCTTTAAATTAGCAGTATTAATATTCAGCTGCTATTCACATTTTTTTGTATGTTAATCAACGGTCAGGTAAAATTTGAAGACTATAATATGCCAAATGTGTCCTCTTTAATTTCTCCCCTTGATGATCTTTTGAGCAGGTGGTGTTGATGGAGGAGATGGAGATGTTCCAGATTCAGGCGGTCTCCAGTCCTCAACTCAGCAGAACCAGAGGCTCCAGTGGAAGACAAGAAAACAGCAGCGACCTTTATCCAATAAACCTCAGGACTTTCAGGTACAATGGCCTTTACACGGTTCATTTTCATTGTTTCATTAGTTGTATATCTCTGTAATCACAAACAAATTCAAGAAATATGTATTTTATTAAATTCGAGAAATATGTATTTTATTAAATGAGAAGAGCATAGAAAGATCTTTAGAGGTGATTGAGCCAGTTTACACGGTCAGGTTCTAAAACTGAGAAATGCTACTGTGAAGCAGAATGTCCTGATGATTTACACTGCCTTGCCGAAAAATGCTACTGTAGCGCAAAAATCGACAGCAGAGTCTATGGATTCATGCTACCCTGTAGAAAAAAAGCTCCCTTTAAGTTTATACAGCTGGCAGCGTCTCAAAGTAGCACAGATTTATACATGTGGCACTGAATCCCAAGACTGTGGAACTACACATGTGCGGAAGGGCACAGTAGAACATCTCGATGGGTAGCATATTTTGACAGAACACTGGACCGGGTTAGGATTAAGTTAAGGTAATGGGGTGCGATTAATCAACATTAACTTTTTTAACGCTGTATTTCTTCTGTGATTAATTGATTGAAATAACACATTAATTCAACGCCTCTATATATATTTAGAATGTGTGTGAGTATATATATAGAATATATAGAAATATATGTATACACAGGGGGTTCTCGGGTAACGACATAGTTCTTTTTTTATTAATCTTGTTTGATCATGAATAAAGTAACAAAAACAGCCAGTTTATAGGGACTAAGAGAATATACCAACCAACCAACCAAACCAAACTAGTTCATCCACTTAGTCCCTAAGTACGATGCTAACATTGTAAGCTGGAACACTTACGCCTCAATTTTGTGAAGTTTTTATGGGAGTGAGCATCGTAAATGCAAAATGTCGTATGTTGAGACTGTCGTAACCCGAAAACCTGACATAAGCCCTTCATGAACACTTTTTGAGAGTTCAAGCAGTTCTGAAGCGTTTCTCCATTCTCTGGGCTGTAATGTGTCTAAATTTTTATCATGATCAAGATCCGGGTCCGGATCATCGAGGGGCGCCAGTTGCCAGGAAACAACATTAAGCCTGTTGTCAAAGTATCCGTGTGTGGAGACACACACAGAACTCGCATCAAAAGAGGAAATAACCCCTTCTTCAACGAGGTACAAACATTTCAGCATTTTCTGAACAGTACCGTGTATAAATAAATGATTTAAAGTTTAAACCCTTGTTTTATATTGTATATCCTTTTGATCTGTTTTGATCTTGTTTGATCATGAATAAAGTAGGGACAAAGAGAATGGAAAATGGTATTTAATGTGAACAATGACTGTCCTTGATTTGTATAACCCAACAAAAAAACATTGAACACGGGCCCCTAAATCAGTAAATTCTTGTCTTTTGTTAATGAGACTATTTTCTTTTTTTTTGCAGATTTTTTTTTACAATGTCAACATGCTTCCCTCAGAGCTCTTTGATCAACATATCAGCATACGGGTAAATAAAATTACAACCTTTTGGTCACACTGCTGACCATTTGGAAACTAAATATATGGTGATGGATATTTCATATATGTAATACATCAGCTCTTATGTTGAGTTTGCATTAATATGTTCAATATCCAAATGGTATCTGCAAATATAACTAGCAAATTGTACCTCGTGTTCTCCCCTACAAGCAGGGATAAGTGTCCTTCTGCAACCTTGGTTATGATAAATGGCTCAGATAATGAATTAAGTGTAATAATATTGTATAAATGTCCTACATAGTGCATATGCAGTGTGAAGGATGGGAATGTATATGACGGTATCCCTCTGTCTGCAGGTATATAACGCATCGTCTCTCAGGGCTGACAGTCTCATGGGAGAATTTAAGGTATTTCATTCTGACATCAGCCTGTATATAGTTCATGTTGCTGCATACATTTCTTTGTAAAGAGAAAAAACACTAATAGTTTGTGTGAATTTTAACATGCTTGCCTCACATGTTTTCTCAGATTGACACTGGCTACGTTTACGATGAACCAGGTATATTCCAGGAACTCCTGATTGCAATCAGAACTTTATTTGCCTCCGTATCTTTATAAAACTGTGATATTGTTTGTGCTTTTTGACTACAGCTCACTGCATCATGAGGAAGTGGCTGCTCCTGAATGACCCCGATGACTCAAGCTCTGGAGCAAAGGGCTACCTCAAAGTCAGCATGTTCATTGTGGGGACAGGAGACAATCCACCGGTAGTGTTTCTGGACAATTCTGTCAACCAGACCCTCACTATAAATTCATAATCATGCATAAGTTTTGGACACTAATATTTCTGAGAGACCTGTTGTTGTGTCCAGGTTTCCATTCCTTACTCTTGTAATTTAATAATAGCTAAAAGATTTTGCTTTCTTTTCTGTGTAGTTTATAAATAATAAACATCATTAGAATATGCACTTAGATTGTACTATTCATCATTACCTGTAATTGTATGGTATTTAGAATGTGCATTTCCAACAGTGCTTGTTTGATGTTAGATTGCTCTTTTTATCTACCTTCAAAAGATCTCTCTATTAAGAAAAAGGTACAAAACAACAACAAGTTGCATTTAGATTAATCCTGTGACCTTCCCTATTACCTCTTAAGTGGGTAATGGCCATTCACAGCATTTTTGCCTGATTGAATAGGTGGAGAAAAGTGATCAAGACGCTGATAACGATGATGTGGAGAGTAATCTTCTGATTCCAGCGGGAGTCACTCTGCGATGGGTCACCCTGCAGCTGAAAGTGTTCCGTGCTGAGGATATCCCCCAAAGTAAGTCAGTCATTCTCAGTAAGTGACCAGTATATCTGTGAGTGTGTTTAGTATACATTTATTTTTGGTTATACAGTATATATGTACTAGTTTTGTAGTTCTATGCTGCCATAATAATATGCTGTTATTATGCGTTTCTGTTATGTTATAGTTACTGTTAAATTCAGGCCTGTTTCTGAAGATTCACTTTTTATATATATATATATATATATATATACACACATTGCATATTCATGCAACTGTATATTAAATTGTTAAGTATATTCTTTTGTATTTTTTTTTTTTACATATTATTTTTTTTTTATACTGTTGTGCTTGAGAGAGACCAACAACCACAATCTAATTCCTTGTCTGTGACCGCTCACACACCTGACCAACAAACACGAATCTGATTCTGAGCAGAAGCTCCAACCACTTTCTGTCACCCCTGTTACTAATCATTTACTGCAATATCAAATCTTTAGGAGCGAGTTTGATGACTATATTATGCTTTGCGTAATGCACGTGTACAGTTATTCTTTTATTTTATTTAATTTACTAATTTACTAAGCCTGAATATGCAAAACTATTTGAGACAAACATTCAGGCAGCTCCGTTAACAACAATGGATATGTGGTTGCTTTTCTTTTCCAGATGTTTGGTCTACTATGAGGGAGGAATAAATAAATGAATAAAGGAGAGACTACTGTGCCAGCTTTCACACTCCCAGTGGTTGATTCTTTATTCATTTGTTTACTACTCCTTCACAGTTTAATGGTAATACTCTTAATTTCACAAGCATTTCATGATGTAATGTGGAAATCCTTCTTTCAGTGGATGATTCTGTTGCCCAGTCTTTGAAGGCAGCATTCGGTGGCACAAGTGATAAAAAGAATCTAGTGGACCCGTTTGTTGAAGCCTGTTTTGCCGGGAAGAAGGTATCCAATCAAACTCAGTGATCATTTTCCATGTGAAAGTGTTTTGCATCTTTGATTTATGTTTTTGTTTTCTCTCTTTAGCTTTGCACAAACATAATTGAGAAAAACGCAAACCCTGAATGGAACCAGTTGGTTAATCTTCAAGTTAAGGTAATTTGTGGCTGGCTTTCCAGGCAGGAATTAAAACTACCAACATTTCAAATGTTCTGTTAATTGTAAATAGCTTAATAGCTTTTTTCTCATTCCTTAGTTTCCATCTATGTGTGAACGGATCAAACTGACTGTATTTGATTGGTGAGTTACTTAACACATTATAGATTCATATAACAACCACAACCCTCCATTCTCCCGATTGACAGATAAAAATTTGCCCTTACACAGCGTGAAAATATCATGGATATGGTCCAGAATTCTTTGGCAAAAATCTCAATACTTTTATATTTGGTAAAACTTAGAATGTTTTCTTCCTCTCGTTTAAGACAAAACCAGATTTACAATAGCAAGAACAGGCTGGCCTGGTGGCTTTGAAGGGATATTGTTGAGGAGATGAGGAAAATGAATTAAAGGATGTCAGAAGTAAATCCTCTGGGACTGTTAAATGGTGCAGTTTGAGCTGGTAGTGGTCAGTGCTGGAGCTGGGTGGATCCCGGCAGGCTGTATGAGTCACTGCACTGCTGTCCCGCCTTCGACCACAGAGCATTCCTCTGCTAAAGCCTGCCAGAGTCCACTGAGAGAACTATGGAAAATCTGAGGAGATTCAGAGCTTGCACTGTGGCTGCCTCACTTGTTGACGTATTTCAGCCTCACTGTGTTTCAATCCCTTCCCCCATTCTTTAGGGATCGCCTGTCGAGGAACGATGCTGTTGGCACAACTTACTTGAATCTGGCTAAAATAGCGTCCTCTGGTGGTGAAGTGGAAGGTATGCTGCATGCTGGGGTTTTTTTGAGCCAAATGGCAAAATTATAACATTACAATACTTACATACACAATGTCTATGTCACAATGAGGTTTTGTACCAAACTGGAGGAAACAAACTTGTTTAATAAAGATATGAAAAACATTTCGAAATTATAAAATATTAAAGAAGGAACATGAACAAGCAAACAAGTGTCATTTTGTCAAAGCTCTCTATAACTGGTCTGGAATAACTATGACAGTAACAAGCATGTTTTATCTCAAAGGTGATCAACACATCATGTCATATTACCTGCTCTCAGTTTGAGTATTAAATCATTCTTCAGAGTTTTCGCTCTTTCCACTTGCTCCTATGATCCAGTACAAAACATTGTAAATGTAACTTTTCTGTGATATACACTATGCTGTATATGAAAATGTGATGATGCTGAACTGTTTCTCTTTATTTATTACCTGATGCATTTTTTTTCTGCTGCACTAGAGGAACATCCAGGAAATGGTTTTCCAGGAAACAAAGGTCAAATAGATTCTCCTGCTTATAGTATATCTGTAACCCTTTGTGGCCCATAATATTACACATTATCCACTTCCATTATCGTTATAGTGGAAGAATCATTGTTTAATTTAACTGACTTTCCAAAAAAAAAAACCCAATTCATTAGAAGTTTGTGTTTGTTTTGTTTATTTGATTACTTGTATGTTAGTTACATGTTATACAGACATGATAACTGAACGATTTGAGCACAGTCAGGTGCTTAAAGGGTTGCAGTTATACTGTGTATTTCGCCCACTAGCATTCAAGCATGTCCCCTGTAACACAGGCTTTTTAAAATGTCTGATGTGTTGTAACATGTTCAGTAACCTCCTACAATGCGAAGTTGAAATCTCATCGAGACAGTGTGCTTTACCTGCCTTTCTTGTGTTTTATACATACGTCTAACTAACAGCATTGCACGTATGTCTTCCATGCTGTTTAAGACAATCAAATAATAATACAACTAACCTGTTTGATATAATGCAATGATTCAATAATTAAAATGTTGTACTAACACCTCTGCCCTGTGACAGAAACCACAGCATAAGGGAGTGGCACTGATCTTGGTTTTCACATTAAATTAACTGTAAATTAAATGGAAATCTCTTGTTATTGTGTCAAATTGCATACAATCACACTATACTGTTCAACTAATGATCACTAAATCACTAAAATAATCCCTGAATCTCTCCTGAACCTCTAAACATTGTTCTTCAACTGCAATAACTACAACACCGCTGTTGTAGTCTCTCTAACAAATCCGTCCATCTTTCAGATTCCAATAATGATCTAACCCATCAACTGACAGTGTTGCAGAAGGCTCATGGGGAGATCATTCATCTTTCTTTTTCTTGTAGGAGATACGGGCGAGTCTGAGGTTGGTTTTCTGCCTGCATTCGGGCCTTGCTATATTAACTTGTATGGCAGCCTAAGGGAGTTCTCTGGCCTTAATGACCCTTATGATGACCTTAACTATGGAAAGGCAAGTCAGAAATTCCTTCATATTTGTTATTTATGAAGTTGTATTAGGCAGTTATTATTATGATTATGAAAATAAAAAATGATGATTCTTCTTCTTCTTGTTATTATTATTATTAGTAGTAGTAGTTGTAGTAGTAGTAGTAGTAGTAGTAGTATCCCAAGTCAAATAAACTCACTCAAACCTTTCTCACAGGGAGAAGGAGCAGCCTACAGAGGCAGAGTTCTCATTGAGCTTTCAACTCTACTCAAGGGCAAGGCAGACAGGGACGTGGATACAATATCAAATGATGACGTCTTGGTTGCTCAGGTAGCAACATTTCTGCATCAATTCAGCAATCAATGAAAGGGCCTGTGCTCCTCAGTTTTATGATGTCTAATTTTTCTGTCCACGTATATCACTTGTTTGCATGGTTTTATATTTACAAGACAATTTTCCAACCTCTAGTTTACTTTTAGGTTGTTTTTGTTATTTTGTCTTAAGACAAATATATGTCCATACAATAAATACACAATACTATGTAATTGTCTTAATGTGGTCTTTACTATGCCTCGTGTAAAAAGCAGTCCAGGCTGAAACATGGAAGAAACTAATATGTTCAGATTTAAATATGTAAAAAAAAAAAAAAAACCCTTCAGCTGAATGTACACCAGCAGAATAGATTACTGAGGGCTGAATGGGCAGTCATGAGTAAATGTTCACATGGTTGCCACATCACAACCCTGATTAATTCAAAACGGTCAGTTCATGATTAACTATTAACAGTGTTTATGTGAATTTCCATTTCACATAAATTTCCATTTGTCTCCATCCAGAAATACCAGCGGAGGAGGAAATACTGCCTTTGTGCTGTGTTCCACAGTGCCACAATGATTCAGGAGCCTGGTGAGCCCATTCAGTTTGAAGTTAGTATTGGGAATTATGGCAACAAGCTGGATACGACATGCAAACCTCTGGCTTCGACCACTCAGTACAGCTGTGCTGTGTTTGACGGTAAGGCCTTAACTGGACGGATGTTAAAACAGGGTTATGACTGTACACTTTAAAAATATATATATTGTGGCAAGTGACATCATCTCAGATTCAGCTGATATACAGTAAACCCCACTTATCTTGCTGATTTTTTCTGAGAACCCAAACTAATAATTGTTCGTGGAAATCACAGATGTCCTATGCGGTTTTCTTTTTGCTTTTGTGACGTCCAGGACTAGTCCGCCATGCGCCATCGTCCTCATGCTGGGTTGTTTATGTTTGGGTGTCGTGGTTGCCTGACGAAGCCTGGATGTCACAGCTTTTATCGTGGAAATATATCATTTTTCATGCATTTTAGTGCTAAAATATTTAAAAATATGTAATTGACTAACTTTAACACATATTCAGCTACATTTCCATATAAAATATAACTATAAAATGCTTTACTCAGAGGCAGGAGGTTTAAAAGTACCCATTCTGAGAACGTTATTTATTTCTTCTTGCTGCTGATTAGCAGCTGCAGTTCAGAATATCCCCCCTGGAGCGTCTCGAGTGTTCTCGTGTTTTTTGTTTTGTTCTTCTTAAAGGCCTGTATTTTAGGACTGTAAATTATTACGGTAATTACTCTTATTACCCTGCTTATACCAAAGAAAAAGACAGCGTATACCAAAGAAAACGTGCATGCATGAATTACGGTTTATTATTATTATTATTAATATTGTTATTATTGACCAACATTTCTAGTGTATTTTATTTGAAGCAAGGAAACCAATATAATGAAATAACTTTTTAAATATTTTGGTATCTCTTATATGACATATTCACTAGAATATTGTACTGTACTGTACTTATTGTACTGATTAGTAAATATTTTTTACATTTATCGTACTGTTGTCCATAGATTTTAGATAGTTTGCATTGGTCTATAAGCAAATGCCTTTAGTGACTTTTCTATTTGCTATTAAAGGTAATCAGTACTACTACTTGCCTTGGGCTGACACAAAACCTGTTGTAGCCATTACATCATTTTGGGAGGATATCAGCCATCGCCTTGACTCTGTTAACATCATTCTCTACATTGCAAACCGTTTGGTGAGTCTGTCATCAGTTATTTATTCAGAAAACATTCTCTGACTAGAAATTGTGACCATTCAGTATAACCTGGTCTCTACTTTCAGCAAGCTAACATCACTGAGTTGAAAACTGCAGTTCAGGCTAAAGCCCCAGACACAAGACTGGCAGAGATATGGCACAAGCTTGCCAGTCAGCTGATGGAGGACATCAGCAGGTGGGCTTACTTTTCCTTTTGTCCCTTTTATTTGTTTAAGTTGGATTTGTAACGCTTTGGGGTAACAGGGTACAATAAATTGCGTCATTATCTCAGTCTGCATTCAGGATTGTTTCCTGTGTTAGAAATAGTGGTCACTGCCAGGACAAAACATCAAGTTTGGGAAAAAAAAAGAAAACATCACCTTACTTTCCATCTTTATTTGTGTCACGAACCCCTCCTGTTGGCTTGTGAAAGTGGAGAGAGCACCAGGGGAAACCGCCATGTTGTTGTT